>BGPR01019332.1:0-16975 GCA_013235015.1 Araneus ventricosus
TTTTGCTTTGACTACCAATTATATTTTTAGCTAAGTCGTAATTAATTTTTTTTCTGGAGTGAAGTAACATTGTACCGAAAAAAGGGTTTATTTGCACCATGGAAATTTGCCGTACAAAGCAAAAAAACGATTTTTACTTCTTTGAATCTTGTTTCAATCTTCGCTACAACGTATGATGCGTCTGAAGACAGTCTTGAAGACCAGATTTTGCGAAAAACTATTCAAAACCTTTCATTTCGATTGAATTTATCAGCAGAAAACAAAATAGATGGGGAAAAGTTGCAGAGATTATTAATTTCTAAAGAACCTGTTGTTTTCTGTGCATGGGGTATGTTTAACTTAACGAAAGTTTTTCTGGTTACGTCGATGGGTATTTTAATGACTTATTATTACTCCAGCTGGATACTAATGAATAAAGAAAAGATTACTGAATTTTTTTATGAAAATAAGTTGTGATTTCATAAAGAAATGTAGAATCGAACTGCAACTGAGAGAGAGACAAAGGTCTCAGTCAGGCAGCCGGGGATGAACTGAGAGAGCCAAGCATCTGCAGTACGAGTCGGAGGAGTTCGCGTGCCACTGGTGAAAAGCGGTGATCTCTGAGAGTGGAAGAAAGAAAGAACCAGCGGGAGTGGTCTCCCCAAAACTTTCTCGCGTCCTCCCTAACATGGGTGAGGCGAAAAATACACCAATTGCTAGTAACATGCGCCATTCCTTAACACAGTTGGGGGAAAAAAGCGAATCGGTCGCGTCTTTTTATTTTGCGTCAAAAAATGTCCAAGAAACCCAATATGTAATTTGAAAGTTTTTTTTTTCAACCAATTGAAACGAAAATTGGGCACGGATCTCGTGCATCACGGTTATCGTGTTCACAAGTATACGATTATACAGGCAGGCAGTCAACCCTTTGACGGATTTGGTCCAAAATTTGATACAGACCTACATTCCTAGTGATAAAACTGTGAACCTAATTTTATCCATCTAGCTACTTAAGTTTTTGAGTTATCGAGTTCACATGAACACGGACAGACAGACTTCACTTGGAGGGATTTTGTCCAAAATTTGATAGAAACCTACAAATTATGTGTGTAAAGATCACACATCAATTTTCGCCCCTCTAGCTCTAACCGTTTTTGAGTTATCGTGTTCACAGACAGACAGATATAATCCCAAAATTGTGTTTTTCGGACTCAGGGAGGTCTAAAATGTGGAGATTCGTCAAAATCTCGAGTTCGAATTTTTTGACGATTACAATACTTTCTCTTCGTATACTTCGTATGCGAGAAAGTAAAAAAGACGGAAACGTCTCTGACGAGAAAGAAAGTAATGGAGGATTACGATATCGAACGTCAACGAATGCAATTGGTTTTTTAAAAAAAACATCTTGAACGGTAGACGATTATTCCAAACAAAAGAATTACATTAACAATGATAAAGGCTTGTAAAAATATTTTAATATGAAATCTAAATTCCAGTTCTGAAAAGAATTCAATGTTAATGTCTTCTATATTGTGAAACCAAACGGTATTATCAAATAGCAGTAATTTAAACGAACGAACTGACGACTCGATAAGGTAAACTTTAAATAAAAAGAAGCATCCGGATTAATACCAAATAAAGTGAAAAGAAAGAAAATTTATTTATTAAATTTTTAAAATGCACCAATGTGTAGTTTACTGTTCAAAGACAGGCCCTCTACAATCCGTTGAGCAATAGACTAACATGTTTTGCGGGGACAGCAATACCTCAAATAAGATCCTCCGGGGTAGAGGTCCATGAGTACGTAGATGAGAAGTTGCCGGATGACTTTCTTGCTCCTCCTGGATGTAAAGTACTGGTGGTGGGATTGTGACGCCCACTCTTCCGATGATGAGAGGTACATCCTATGGGAAGCGTTGGCGCATGGGCCGGTTATGGCTATTTGGTAATTGACCACCGTACTCGTGTTGATATCGAGGCGGCCAGGTCAATTGATACCCAGTATCCTAGGCAGGGTGGGGTTAGGGTGGGGGCTGCTTTCCGCAGCGTGGCCAACAATTCAGCGTCAAGAAGGAAGATACATAATTTGCTCCAATTTCTCCAAAGAGAAACCAGTCTTTTCCGCCCAGATCTCAATTAATAGTGTTGCCACTGCCGATATATTATGCACTTCCTGTTTCATTTTATTTCATCATATTTTATCGTTTGACAACTAGTTTTCTGTTTTGTCTAATGTCTGAAAAATGGAATACCAACTACGAACCATTTTTGCTATGCTTTTGAATCAAAATTCTCCGTTTCCTGTAAATAGCTATGCTTTTGTTCGTATCGTATATATTCAATGTTGTGCGTCTGAATAAAAAGGATTAAAATCTACGATTACGTTTACATTTACGACATTTGGCGTCCGTGACAGGACGACTTGCTCAACTCTGATGATTCAACGGAATTTGGTAAACAAGGTACGAAATTATTTTATACGATATTAGTTGATTTCCTTACGTATTTTATGATATGGAAGCATTTAAATTAAAACGTAAAACTTTGCGCACAACATTTACGAATGCTGCGAAAGCTATTGATGAGGAAATTACGAAATCACAAGTAGATGTTAATAAGCTTCGTGAATTGAGTTCTCAACTGACTGTTAGATATCAACGCTTAGAAACAACACAAGATTCTATTTCTGAACTGTTGCTTAATGAAAACCAAGAAAATGAGTATTCTAAAGATTTTAATGAGGCCGAAATTTATAGGGAACGGTATTTATCTTTGAGATCAAAAATTGAAAACTTCGAAATCGAAAATAATTCTGAGTCCCAATCGGTCAAATCTTGTGACCGAAAGTATCGCTTACCTAAGCTGGAATTGAAGAAATTTAATGGCGATATTAAATCTTTCTTGGGATTTTGGAGTCAGTTTTCTAGAATTCATGAAGATGAAGAGATGCCATCTGAAGATAAATTCCAGTATTTGATTCAGGCAATTACTCCTGGAACTCGAGCTGCTAGTCTCATAGAAAGTTTTCCACCTACGGCTCAAAATTATCCTAAAGCGATTGAGTTACTCAAGGAAAGATTTGGCAGAGAAGATTTGCTGGTACAAGTCTACGTGAGGGAATTACTTAAGATGGTAATGAAAAATGCTGCCAATGAACGAAAATGTGCGGATTTAACAACTTTGTACGATCAACTAGAGTCACATCTACGAGCATTAGATACATTGGGTAGGTCTAAAGAAAAGTTTGCTGACTTCTTATCACCTCTGGTGGAATCTTGCCTTCCTGAAGATGTTTTGAGAGCTTGGGAGAGGCATAGAACATCCAGCATTTTAAATAATGACGCCGAGATTCCTGAAAACAGTCAAAGATCTCTAGAAAGTCTTATGGACTTTTTGAGGCAGGAAGTTAATGGCGAAAAAATGATAAGTTTGGCGCGATCGGGATTTGAGTGCCAAGGTAAATTTAAAAGAGATGCAGTTAATTCCAAGAGGAATGAGATTCCTTCTGCTTCTGCTCTTATATCTGCTACACAAGAAAGAATTAAATGTGTTTTTGTAGTAATTTTCACCCTAGCCAAGATTGTGGTAAAGCTGCAACGATGACTAGAGAGGAAAAGAAGATAGCTGTCTTACGGAAAGGACTTTCTCTAGTTTGCCTCAGAAACGGGCACATGGCCAAAAAATGCCACAGTAATGTACGGTGCGTCCTTTGTTTAAAGATACATTATGCAATCTTATGTCCCGAATTGCTTAACACTACTAAGAATGTCTTTAATAAGCAGGATAAGAAGGAAGAGAATACGTCCACACTCCTTACGATTCCATCCTCTCCAAAAACGATTTATTTGAAAACACTTGTTGTACGACTTAAAAATGGAGGACGAAGTCAATATGTACGTGCTTTATTGGATGACGGTTCTCATCGTTCTTACATAGAAAAGGACTTGGCAAGAGAACTTTAACTTTTACCTTCAGGGAAGGAAACACTATCTAAGGGATTGTTTGGAGGGAATCAAACTCCTGAAGCTGAACATTATCGTTATACTATCAATGTTGAGAGAATCGATGGAAAGTTTTCATGCCAAATGTCAGTGCTAGGTGTTGCAAAATGCAACAATAAAAGAACTTTTTGCGGTTCAGCAACCCCCCAGATGGCACCACCTATCGACTACTGGTCAACGGACGCGTTGATCTGCGCTTGTACAAAAAAGTTTCAGTTCGAAAAAAAACGAAATGAAGAAAGGAGCGTCGGGACTGCGATCTGCGACACGAGCCCAAACGATGATGATACCGCAGCAGTAGGTGGATAGGCCAGGCATAAATGGTGCTGGAATCTTCGCTACAAACAACCTAACATAATAACACCCCGGGGTAAGACGTGCCGAGAACCAGGTATGTGAGTTTTTTTGAATTGGCCAATTCGCGACTCTCGAACAACGGACATTACATAGTGTATTGCCGGTCAAGAAAAACGGACATTTTAACGTACATTGACGGACATGGTAATGAGTAATGCCGTAAATGATAACCTTGGAGGCATTATTAATTATATTAACCAAGATTGTAGCTGTCTACATATTTGATGTATTATTCCTTAACAATAAGGTAGAACAATAAATTTGGCATTGTGCAAATATTGTATCATTCTTGGGTAACTCGGAATCTTTCAACGGCCACTTCAGGCGTCACAACGCCACATTCAATATTTAATATATTTCTTTTGCAGTGTACTACTACAGTGAGTAGTCATATATATTATACTTGTAGCGTAGGTTATATTCTTTAACACTAGGTCAGCCAAAAATCTCACAACACTTCCAAGAGTCCGTGACAAGCATTTGGTGGCTGAACTTGAAAACCATGGTATTGTCTTAACTGATATTGGAGCAGAGACTCCTCCCATAAGATTGCTACTTGGGGCTGATGTACTTGGAAGAATTCTATCGGAAAGAATCGAAGTGCTAAAATCAGGTATATCCGCTGTTGTAACAAGCCTTGGTTGGAGTATATTGTTAAGTGAGAAGAGGAAAACCGTAGTTAACATGGTAACTCTCTGTTTACAGAACTTTGAAATACCAAATATTTGGGAATTAGAAAATTTAGGTATTATTGATCCCACAGAACGTAAAGCTACAAAGTTGTTAGGAAACGAGACTCTAGCCCATTTTTAAGAAACTGTTAAGAAAATAGATAACAGGTACGAAGTTGCCTTACCTTGGTTGGCTGGCCACCCACCAGTGTATGACATGTATGATGTTGCTGAATCTAGACTGATTTCAGTAACAAAACGTCTATTGGAAGAAAATATCTTCGAAGCCTACGATGATGTTTTGAGACAGTGGCAAAGGGATGGTATAATAGAAACCATACCGGAGGACGAAATTTCGAATCCAGGTCATTACCTACCACATAGGCCAGTCATCAAGCCATCGAGCGCTACAACTAAAGTTCGCCCAGTATTTGATGCCTCCTTCAAACGACCGGGTTACGCCTCTCTAAATGAATGCTTAAGTGTTGGACCTAGCCTTTCAGAGCAGATTCCTCCACTTCTATTAAGATTTCGTACTGGTGCCATAGGAGTTATTGCTGATATTATACAAGCTTTCTTGCAATTGAGCGTCAGACCTGAGGATCGTGATTTTCTGAGATTGTTATGGTGGAATGTCAAAGATCGATCGAAATTAGAATTCTTTAGACATTGTCGAGTAGTCTTTGGGGTGTCTTCCAGCCCATTTCTCTTGAATGCCTGTATTCGTCACCACCTTAGTTTAACTGAATATCAACTTGAATCTCTTCAGACGACTTTGGAGAAACTTAAGAGAGGTTTCTATGTAGACAATTTAACAACCAGTGTTGAAAGCCAAGAAGAATTAGAGCAATTTAAGATGCAAACTATGGAAGTAATGAATGCAGAGTCTTTTGAATTAAGATGTTGGGCTCACACCGGAGTTCGAGATCAAGAAAGTCAAAGCGTACTTGGCATTAAGTGGGATACAGAAACAAATGAGCTATACTGCGTTTGTCCTCAAGTTGACATTGGATTCAGTGAAATTGTTTCAAAGAGAAAATTACTTTCCATTGTTAACAGTATATATGATCCTATTGGTTTCACTTCAACTGCGACATTGTTACCGAAACTTCTACTCCAAGAAGCTTGGAATAATAAATTGGATTGGGACGAGGAGTTGCCCTCAGATATGCAATTGTGTTATCAGCGATGGGCTAAACATTTAGACCTTGTCGAAAAATGCAGAATTCCTCGTAGGGTACTGTGTGGAAGTGCAGAAAAGGCCACCTTGCACATATTTACAGATGCTTCGGCTTATGGGTATGCTTGCTGTGCCTTTCTTCGATGCGAGGAAGAGGAAGAAGTGAAAGTCTCACTGGTTTTAGATAAAGCTAGAGTGGCTCCTGTTAAGAGGCCAACAATTCCACGACTGGAGCTTTTAGGAGCTGCCATTGGAGCTAGAATTGCTTCAACAATATTAGATGCTTTGAAATTTCCTTTGAAGACGTATTTTTGGACAGATTCCATGATAGTTTTGGGATGGATTACTAACACAGAACCCTGGAATACATTTGTGGGTAACAGAATTAAAGAAATAAGAGGACTGACAAATGTAGAAGATTGGCTATTTGTCCTTTTAGATATCAATCCAGTAGACTTACTTTCCCGCTCATGTGATTGGTCTGAACTTTTAAGTAGTCGATGGTGGAAGTGTCCGAAATGGCTCTACCAATGCCCAGAATTTTGGCCATACAAAGAAATAAACCTTCCTGAAGAAGCAATGACAGAACGACGAAAGACTGTCGTCGTGAACCTGAATATAGAAGCCAAAGAAAAATTTGGAAATAGATTTTTATACTTTTTCAGTTAACCGAGGATTATCCGCATGACTGCTTGGATATTGAGATTTTGTCAGAATGTCAGAGCGAATTCTTACAAGTTGACAAAGGAACTGTTATACGAAGAAATCCAAAAGGCCGAGGTAACTCTGATACGAATAATCCAATCAGAATGGTCATAGGATAAACGGGAGAAGTACACCCAGACAATACAGTTTTACGAAGAAAATAAAATATTGAAAGTTCATCAATCAAGTATCAAGGCTAATCCTTGGACAAGATCCAGAAAACTTTGTAGGACCCACCGTTCTGGCAGATAATCCAACTGTCAGAAGACTCATAGCTTATGCTCATAAGACACTTCACCATGCTGGCGTACAAACTACACTGTCTCAACTACGTGAACGATTTTGGATTCTTTGGGGCCGGAGGGTTTTTAAAGAAGTTTTGCAAAAATGTGTCACATGTAGGAGGTATACATCAAAGCCTGTAGTGCCAGTTATTCCTGTTCCGCTTTCTGTCGATAGAATCAATCGTGTGGCTGCGTTTGAAGTGACTGGAGCTGATCTAGCTGGTCCTATCTATTTGAAAGGAGGTGAGAAAGCATGGATTGTGATTTTTATGTGCGCAGTTTACCGCGCTATTCACTTAGAATTAGTGACATCTCTGTCTACCGAAGCCTTTATGCAAGCTATGCGGCGTTTTTTCGCTATAAAAGGGCGTAGTTCTATTATGTACACGGATAACGGAACTAATTTTTTGGGAACGTCAAGAGCTCTCAGCAATCTCAACTGGCAAGAAATTATAGATGAATGTGCTATTCAGAAGATCAAATGGCATTTCAATATCCCAGCAGCGCCATGGTATGGAGGTTGGTGGGAAGGAATGATCTGCATCATTAAACAACTTTTAAGGAAAGTCTTAGGACGTGCTTGTGTGACGTACGAGGAAATGGTGACTTTGCTATGCGAATGTGAAAGCGTAGTCAATGGACGTCCACTTACATACCTTTATGATGATCCAAATGAGTTGAGTGCTATCAAACCTTCAGCCTTCACACAAGACATAAAAGGAAATGAAACTGTTGACCTGGACATCATAGACGCTAAAAATCTACGTAAACGAATTCGTTACCAACAGAACCTACGTTGTCAATTACGCCAACGATTTCAAAAGGAATATTTGGCAGAACTTATACGAAATCCAAATTTACTTTCGAAAAGATATAACCTGTCACCTGGAGATGTTGTTCTCATTGGTTCAGACAACACGAAACGTTTAAACTGGCCTTTGGGACGTGTCATTGAGCTGTTTCAAGGCAAAGATAGCATCGAACGAGTAGCCAAATTACGTGTGTCCAATGGGGAAATCATTCACCCAATTCAAAGAATCTACCCCTTAGAAATGAGCTCAAATGAAATCTCGAAAAGCGTACCGGAAAATATTGAAAGTGTTGCCGACATTACTGATGATGCTAAGCGTCTGCACACTGATTCGAACGAGCTTTTTTTACAAGCTGATACACATCAGAAAGGACAATTGCAGACTGTAAAGAAAACACGTTTTGGGTCGAAGAATTGTTCCTGTGAAACGAATGGACTTATAGACTGTACTAATGATTTTAATTTTTATGTCTTTAGAATAACATTTTCTTTTGTAATTCACTTTAATTTTAGTGACATTTTGTATTTCTCGTGAGCAAGTTTGCCCGCAATACAAAAGGTGGGAGGATGTTGCCACTGCCGATATATTATGCACTTCCTGTTTCATTTTATTTCATCATATTTTATCGTTTGGCAACTAGTTTTTTGTTTTGTCTAATGTCTGAAAAATGGAATACCAACTACGAACCATTTTTGCTATGCTTTTGAATCAAAATACTCCGTTTCCTGTAAATAGCTATGCTTTTGTTCGTATCGTATATATTCAATGTTGTGCATCTGAATAAAAAGGATTAATATCTACGATTACGTTTACATTTACGACACTCATAAATCTGACGGTAGTATAAACAAAGGGCAGAATTCTTCTGGCTGTGTTGAAACAAATCCTGAACATTTGCTGACTGCCTCAATCTCTTATAACTCAAAACAAAAAATAGGTTATTCTAAGTACCGCGGATATTTATGTTAAGAGTGAAAATGAAAGATATAAATTATGGTGCCTTTTGGATTCTGCTTCTGCTAGTTGTCTGTTCAGTAATAGAGCTTGCAATCTGTTGAATTTAAAGCGAGAACCTTTCAAAATATATATTACTGGTATTGGGGGAAACAGCCAAGAAATCAAGGTCAGAATAAAATTAATATTTGGAATGAAGAGGAAACTTATTCGCGCAACTGCGAATTCTTAATTGTTTCTCGCATTACGTCATTAATTCCTTCACAAAAAATAAATATTTCGAACATAGAAATTCCCAACCACGTTAAACTAGCTGGTCCAAACTTTTGTATTCCTGGCAAAATAGATATGTTAATGGGAAGTGATATATTTTTGATTTATTTAAGGCAGATAAAATTAGATTATCTAATGATAATTTAATATTACAAGAATCAAAATTAGGATATGTTGTATCGGGAAAATTACCGAATGAAGTCACTTCCAACTATTGTTGCGTTGCAGTTGAGACAAATTTAGATAATTCAATTAAAGAATTTTTGGAAATTGAATCTTTTCCGACAGATTCTTTCGATCCAACCAAAAGTGAATAAGAAAATTTCTGTGTGGAACACTTTTTAAAAACCCATAGTAGGAAGAAGTCAGGAAGATATATTGTTTCCTTACCTATGAAAGAAAATGCAGATTCCGTATTAGGATTTTCGCGAGGAAACGCAGTTAATATTTTAAACGGTATTTGGAACAAATTAAATAACAATGACGCATTAGCCACACTATATAAGGTATTTTTGCAAGAATATTTAGATTTAGGACATATGCAACAAATAATAGATGAGGATAATACCAAGTCCTATTATATCCCTCATCATTGTATCTACAAGCCGGAAAAGACTACTACTCCACTAAGAGTAGTCTTTGACGCTTCCGCAAAAAATTCAACTGGTCAATCATTAAATTCTATATTACTCAACGGAGGTTCAATTCAAGATGAATTATTTTCATTAGTAACTAGATTTAGAACCCACAAATATGCTTTCAGCGCTGATATTCAAAAGATGTATAGACAGATATTAGTTGAACCATCCCAGAGATACCTGCAGAGAATTGTTTGGAAGGAAACCAACAATTCACCGATCAAAGTCTATCAGCTAAATACTGTTACATATGGTACGGTCAGCGCTCCATTTTTAGCCATAAGAGTTCTTAAGGCTCTTGCAGATGCTGAACACCAAGATTTTCCGGAAGCAGCAAAGAAAATTTCCAGAGACATGCACATTAGGGCGGGCCGAAAAAGTCGCAGTTTCTTCGATCTTTTTTGCGGTAGTGCGGAAAAGTTGCGAACACCCATCATTAAAAAGGGTGCAAAATCTTATAACTCTGAATTGATATCTTCTGTCGCCTCAACAGGTAGGATGTTGAGAAATTGGACTAAAAATAGTCAAAATTAAAAAAAAAATTAATAAAAAAATCACAGATTTCGTTGATCGTTTTGCGGTAGTGCTTAAAGGTTACTATTTATTAACAACAACACCTCTATAAAATTTTAGAATTATAGGTTAATATGCTAGGGAATGGTGTAATTATTTTACCATTATTTTTCCTGCTAATTTTATTCAAATATCGTTTGGAAATGTTTTCATTGGATCTTAAAGAATTCTAAAACTTATTTAATTAGATTAAAAAATTGCTTCAGTTAATATCACCTGTCATCTTTTACCTGCGTTTCCTAAGAAATAATAAATAAGTAATATTTTAATTCAAAATATATTACTTTGAGTATTACGAGATTTGGAGTTATGTTTTCTGTTAGGCATCGTTAAAACACATGTCAATCTCTCAAATTCCAACAAAGGCAAAGATAGTAAAACATTTGTAAGCAGATGAAATAGATGTTTCACAACGTCACGCTCCAGAAATGTCGTTTAGAGGTAAGAATTTGATTAATGTAAGTCGTTGTAGCCTTAACCTCTGTAGAAGGGCGGGCCGAAAATGTCGAAGTATCTTCGATATTTTTGCGGTAGTGCGGAAAAGTTGCGAACTCTCATCATTAAAAAGTCTGCAAAATCTTGTAACTCAGAATTGATATCTTCTGTCGCCTCAATGGGCAGACAGTTCAGAAAATTGGACTAAAATTGGTTAAAATTCAAAAATTAATAAAACAACTAGTGCTTAAAAGTTACTATTTACTAACAACAACATTTACAAAATTTTAGAATTATAGGTTAATATCTTCTGCCGCCTTAACAGCGCTGAATTTTGGAAATTTAAGGCGATATTTTAAATAAATAAACGTTTTACTCACCTTATTATAATGCGAATAGAAGCTTTATACAAACTTTGATACATACAAAATTACAAAAGCACTATTTTTGGTATTCTTTTTGGGCTCAAATTGTGGCATTTGTTTTCTGGATTCTAGTGTAGCTCAGATAAATCCATCCCTGTTCTGCGGTCCAACTCTTTTTCTGGAGGCTTCAGTGACGAGTATCACAATTCGCTCAACTGCTTGCGTGAGTGAAGGAAATTTAATAAAGTCCCAGGCGTCCATTGGCACATCGTCCCGTATCTTCTTCAGAAGTTCATGGGAACTGATCTGTCTGAGAACTGGAGGCGGTGTGACTTGACAAGCTTGCCAGTCAATGAGATCTGCGTAGTCTGTAGCTCCAAAGTTAACAGCAGGAATAACGAATCTACCAACACAATTACCAATACGGGCCATTTTTCCCTCCCTTGATAATTCGCCGAGCTGCAAGGGTTCTAATATGGCATCTCTCATCAGTTAACATAGCCAAAAGTATGTTTTCTGGAGCAGCAAAGTTGTTTTCTAGACCAGCAGCAAATAACTGGTTCAATTATATCATGATACTTCTTAGATTAGTATCGAGATGAGTTTATGAAATTCCACAAGTGTCTAGCACCATCCTTTATGGAATCATGAACCATAATTCGGAACCATGAGGGTGCGTAAACTCTTAGAAAGAATAAAACCAAAGTTATCAAATAATTTGATGGGTCTGATGTTGATATATAAAGCCTCAATATTCTATTTGCAGTGGTTAGCCACGGAACAAATTCAACGTGCTCGGTTGACGCTTCACTAGATCTGAAGAAGCAATGCCAGAACTAATGGCTGTGGAAATGTCTAATAAGTATATCTGTGGTATCAATTCCTCGCAATTCACATTAAATACTATTAAAAGCAACAAGTGGCAGCTTCTCGCTTCCTTTCAGATTTCATCCAATGTCTCCGGTGTAAGATGAGGGACCAGAATACTTGCGCTCAAATAGGTGTCGTAATGGCAATTCGTTGAAATGAATTAAGCAGATAATCCATTGCATTGGTCGATGAAGCTTCAATTCAAGCCTGCGAATTACACCATTAAACATCCCAGTGTCCTCGACTGTGCCACCACATCCCAGAAAAATAAGGTAGCTAAAATCGTCCAATAGTGATTTTTTTACATATTCATAAATGATGAAATTGGCCCAGCTGGTAATTGTGTTGGTAGATTCGTCATTCCTGCTGTTAACTTTGGAGATACAGACTACGCAGATCTCATTGACTGGCAAGCTTGTCAAGTCACACGGACTCCAGTTCTCAGACAGATCAGTTACCATGAACTTCTGAAGAAGATACGGGACGATGAGCCAATGGACGGCTAGGACATTATTGAATTTCCTTCACACACGCAAGTAGTTGAGCGAATTGTGACACTCGTCACTGAAGCCTCCAGAGCAAGAGTTGAACCGCAGAACAGGGATGGATTTATCAGAGCTACACTAGAATCCAGAAAACAAATGTCACAATTTGAGTCCAAGAAAGAATACAAAAATAGTGCTTTGTAATTTTGTACGTTTCAAAGGTTGAATAAAGTTTTTATTCGCATTATAATGAGTAAGTAAAACGTGTATTTATTTAAAAATTCGCCTTAAATTTCCAAAATTCAGCGCCGTTGAGAAGGTAGAAGATCTTAACTTATAAGTCTAATATTTTGTAAAATAAATACATTTATCTGTTATAAAAATAAACAAATTTTATTTAATAAATAGTAACTTTTAAGTACTACCGCAAACCGATCAACGAAATCTGCGTTTTATTAATTTTTTAATTGTGACCATTTTTAGTCCAATTTTCTCAACTTTCTGCCCATTGAGGCAACAGATGTTATCAATTCAGAGTTATAAGATTTTGCGCATTTTTCAATCATGAGAGTTCGCAACTTTTCCGCACTAACGCAAAAAGATCTAAGAAACTTCGAGAGTTTCGGCCCGCTCTAATGCACATGGATGATATTCTGTCAGGTGCAACATCTCTAACGTCAGCAAAAAGGTTGCAAATTGATCTATGTAAACTGTTATGACCTGGAGGTTTGGAACTACATAAATAGGTGTCGAATAATCCAGCCCTTCTTAATGATATTTCTACATCAGAATACTCATTTGAAGATACGCAGTCGAACACAGTAAAGGCATTTGGAATGCTTTGGAATCCTCAGTTAGATCAAGAGACATTTAAGGTATCGGTGAACAGGAAAGATACTTTAATGAAAAGAGAAGTATTGTCACAAATCGCTAGACTTTACGATCCTCTAGGTATCATTGGTCCAGTCATAACAAAGGCAAAAATGTTTATGCAAAGCCTTTGGTTACAGAAACTTGAGTGGAATAACTAAGTACCTACAAAAGTCCTTCAAGTATGCAATGACTTTCTTGTTAAACAACCTGGAGTTAATGAAATTAACGTTCCGAGATATATCTTGAGTGAGGATGTGACTAAAATCGAACTGCACGGGTTCTCTGATGCTTCGGAACGTGCCTACGGTGCAGTTATATGCATCAGATGTGTCAACCATTCAGAACTCATTCAAACTAAACTCTTGTGCAGCAAGTCAATGGCTGCTCCTTTGAAACCAGATACAGTGCCAAGGTTGGAACTTTCTGCAGCTCTAATATTAGAGAAAATAATGCACAAAATTGTTCGTGTTCTTTATCTCCCTGTAGACAAAATTCGTATGTGTACAGATTGAACAATTGTTCCAGCCTCGTTGAATATGCAAACTCACCTGCTGAAAACCTTTGTCAGCAATCGAGTTGTAGAAATTCAAAGCCTCTGTTCCAAGTGCCAATGGAGACATTTTTCATCAAATAATAACCCTGCAGATGTCCTTTCCAGAAGTACTGATGCCACAGATCTTCGAGGTAACGACATTTTGTGGCAGGGCCGAAGTTCTGGCTTCGTGATATTTCAGATCCTGAAGAGTATCCTTGTCCTAAGGATAAAACTTTTGAACAAGAACTGGAAACAACCGTGACTGTTTCCTGTGTAGTTTTAAATGTTTCTGACTTTCTTGATAAAATATTTAATATTACAAATAATAAAAGTAAGCTAATTAGAATTTTAAGTTTTTATTGCAGGCTTTTTAAGAATTGTTTACATAAAAATAGGGAAAATGCTTTTCTCACTGCAGCAGAACTGGACTATGCAGAGAAGATGCTGATTAAGCAGGTGCAGTCTACAACTTTCGCAAAGGAGATAACTGCTCTTCAAGAGGGTAATAGTGTTCCAGTTTCCAGCAAATTAAAATCTCTAGATCCTTTCTTAGATAGTAATTCAATTTTAAGAGTTGGGGTCGTTTAAAAAATGCTAATTTAGAATATGATACTAAGCATCAAATTATCTTACCTAATGGTCATAAGATAACAAAACTGATATTTGAATTCTATCACAAAAAGTATTTGCATGTAGGTTCCCAAGGTGTACTGTATCAGGTTCGTTTAAGGTATTGGCCTCTAAATGGTAAAAGCACAGCTCGTATGATTGTGCGCAACTGTGTTATATGTTATAAAAATAAACCAGTAATAGCAGATCAAATAATGGGTAACCTTCCTAAGGAAAGAGTTACACCCATTTCAGCATTTACAAATTGTGGTATTAACTTCTGTGGTCCATTTCTTATTAAATTTAAAAATCAGAGAAAGGGCATGTATTCAAAAATTTATGTAGCTATATTCATTTATCTACCAACTAAAGTCATACATTTAGAAACTGTTTCTGATCTTTCGTCTGAAGCCTTTATTGCTTCTCTTAAAAGATGTTTTGCCCGAAGAGGTAAAATGGCAACTTAAAAAAGATAATTTACGAGAATGTATGATAATGATAGTAAAAGAAGACAATTTACCACCATCTAAATGAGTACTTGCAAAAATCATAGAAATAATTGGAGCCACAGACAATCATATTAGAGTAGTTAAATTAAAAACTGCATCTGGAACATTCATGAGATCTATTTCCAAAATATGTGTTCTTCCTAATCAGGAAGTCAATTATTAAAATATATTTTACTCTGTATTTTGTATGTATCAGTATTATACTTGTATTGCATTATATCACATTCAGTATTATGTAGTATTTCAGTGTTTGTCTTATTAATCATATATCTTATTATTCTTGTATTTTATTATATTGTACTATATATTGGAAATATTAATTTTGTTGCAATGACCATTTTATATATATAAAGTATTGTAAATTGTATTATTGAAATTGGGGCAATTTCAATGCCCCCGGTATGTTAGGTAACGCGCAATTGAAGAGCCACCTACTGGCCCCGACATCTAATCAATCACTACCAACTTAGATCGAGTGAAAGCAACCACCCACCTCAGCAGTGGCTCGTATTCAATATGGTAATCAAAACACACCATCTGCCCTTGCAGAGTGTTAACCTGTAAACTATTTAAAATCCGCCCCTGCGGAACTATGGTAATTTTAATAACTATACGCCCTTGCGGAATGATTATATTTTATTCACCCGCTCCATCTGTGAAGTAATTGAAAGGAATTTACCCAACTAGTGCTTACTATATGTTGAGTGTCACATAAATTTATTTTTCTAACATCGACGACTTTTCTATGAATAGCACTCAACACAGCTTCCATGCTTAATAAATTTGTACATTTTTGTTTCGAAGTATACCATGAACAGGAACATCACCTAAAAATATTACTTAACCGCGGATAGATTTACTGTCCATTTCACCAGCTGCCCAACTGGCATCAGTATATGCTATTAAAGCAAAACTTTTACTTCTACTCAAGTCTATTTCATAATTAGAAGTATTTAGAACATAATGAAATACTTAACACAGGAGATTCCAATGAGTCATTGATGGATTGTTATTAAATTGAGATAGAAAATTTATAGCAAACATAATGTCTGGTCTTGTTCTAGACGCTAAAAAGGATAAATTTCCTATTAAATTTCTATAAGGTACATTTAGTGCGTCATGCTCCTTATTATCATAAATAGCCATACCTGGACTTAATGGAACCAAATTTTTACAGTTTGGAATATTACCAAAAATTATTTCCCATTTTATTTATATAACTTTTCTGATGCATTATAAAACTACCATTTTCTCATTTCAAATTCTACACCTAGAAATTTAGACAATTTACCCAAATCTTTAACATCAAATTTTGATTTTATCAAACAGATTGCTTCATTCATGTATTTTTCATTACAAGCAAAAATGGCAATATCATCTACATATACTAATAACAATACAAATTATTTATATACATCCATACATACAATTACTAGTCAGGAGCTTTCGAAAACCCAATTGTATTAGGATATTATTAAGCTCACTATACCATTCTCTACCTGCTTGTTTTAAACAATACAAAGCTTTCTTAAGTTTAAAAACACAACTCTCCACAAAAACCATTTTCATTTTTGAAAAACAAGGAAGAAAAGTTCAAAACCAGCCTATAAATGGCTGCAGGATTCCACACAGCAAACAGGCTCTGCTACCAAGTGTTGGAATTTATATATTAAGCTTAAATGGTGGATCAACATTTTCTGTAAGACAATAATTAATCCATTTTAATAAAAATTAATATTTATTTCTTGCTAGAATTAAAATTAAAAAATTATGAAAACAAACCAGCAACACCATTCCTCAATTATTTAATTAGGAAGGTATTTTCGCTGGGCCAGAGGCTCTCAAATATGTTAAGATGGCCCTGGAT
>BGPR01019333.1:4463-29473 GCA_013235015.1 Araneus ventricosus
AAAAATAATATTGATAAAAACTGGGGAAAAACGGTGGATTATGTCGAAACATGTAACAAGCGAGGCAACACGTTCGAAGTCGTCAAAATCTTGACAGTTGACAGATTTCCCAATGATCATAATTAAGGCTCTCTTTTTCCCGAAATTAGAGCCACTTGTTCGGAAGGCACCCATTGATTGAAGTGAGGAATTCCGTAGCCCCGGAACCTCGTCCCACACGCATTTAGCGAGGTCTGCGTGGGAGCGAATGGATGTGTCATTGCTGCGCGCATTAGACCCCGGCAGACACTTAAATCTCTAAACGGTTCGTTTAGACTCCTCTAATAGAGGAACGGAGGAGCGAGTCCATTAAGTGCCCGCTATCTTGGGGTCAACAATTTTCTGCGGACACGATAGGCACTCGAGAGATTCCTTCTGCGAGGAGGAACAGTAGTTCGCGCACTTTCCGAAGTGTCACCGTGTCTTAAGCGTCCAGGGGAAGAAATTGACGGAATATTATTACTTTTAGCAGAATCTGTATTTATGGATTTTTCTTTAATATTTCTGACATTCCTTAAGAAAAAGAAAAGAGAATTTCTACAAGAAATTCGATTTTCCAAGCCCAATCTACATTCAAGAATACATATAAAACGTACAAAGGCGCAATAAATATACAATAGACTCCTTCCTAACGGGGGAAGGGAATGGCTGAACTCATAAAAACTGTAATCCTTACTTCCTACTCCACCCATAATATTAGAAAAACAATTTTATTTGAAATCCCGCTCTTATTCATATTTTAAGACCTCCTAATACAGGACAGTACTTTACAATCATACATTATACTATACGTTTTAACAATTTATTACAGCAAACAGAAGTTCAAGGATAAAATTACTGTATAAATTTTAAGACAACATTTATTACTTCTAATTTAATTGAAAGAATCATAAAACCATGCACCCTCGACAGTATGAATACATTCACTTCTTAAATAAATAAAACTAAATTCTTATAAAAATATTCGTAGTATAGTCGTATTGTGTATATAGTAGTAAATATTCGTATAGTGTCATTATAATAAAATTAATAAAAACAGTTTTTAAAAACACATTTTTTTAAAGTGTATTAAAAGCTGGAATTTTTTAAAGTTAATTATTTTCTGTTTTTTATTCTATAATTTTTTATTCATTATCTCTTCTAATGTATGTATCTACATAATCCTACATGTATCCTACATGCAATCTATATAAAGGAGAATGTATGTGTGTTGGCTGTCTACAGGGCAGACTTCTGGGCGGAGAGCTACAAGATATGACAAAAACATACTTCGGAGAATGGGAATGTGCACCTCAGAGCTGGTTTTTTTGAAATTTTAATTACAATTTAAATTAACTTAAAATTAAGCGAAATTTTGGCGTTTTTTAACGGTAACTTAGGAAAATATTATAGCGCAAAAATGATTTTTACACCCTCTGAAAATTCACAAAACTATCTTTTGTATGATACTACTTAGTTCCCGTACAATTTTTCTCTAATTAAAAATATTTTTAGATATATTTTACAACAATACTTTTAATTGTTGTAATGAAATTCAAATAATTTTCATTGTTAATATAGATATTTTTTCCTGGATTTTTCATTCATTGTTGGTAACTAAGGTGTGAAGATTTGGCACTTTTTCATATTGAGTGAGTTTTAGTAATTACAGATAAGGTTTAAATTCAAAAGTAAGAGATGATGAAAATTTTTTATAGTTTATTCATTTCTAAACAGTACTGTTCTTTTTTATTACATAATTGGATGTAGAGCAACGGCGAGTAATAAGGGCCACCTAGTGTTTCTAGGTCCTGTCGGTGGATAGCAACCCATTATTTTGCCTACAGTACAGCCATAACATCAGTCTGCCATGTGCAGATGCTGGTTGACATAACTGATCTGTTTCGTTCCTCAGGATATTTTCTTTGTTTGTGATTCTATAAGTTGTTGCTTCGTATAATTTTTGACGAATCCTTGCACTTTCACTGTTAAGAATAAAATTATGAAACTTGCGTTATTATTTAGCTTTTTTTTATTTCGATATGCCGTTAAAGTTTCATCTTTCTGCCTTTAACCGACTTTAGCCGTCCCCATTCTTTTCTTCCAATGTCGGTCTGGTAGTATGGGCCAAGTGAGCAAAACATACTTTTTCCGAAGACTTGTCTAAGTTCAAGAAAAAGCCTGTAGCCGAGGGCCGAGGAGAGTGATTTGCGGATGCCATGAAACTTAAATTGCAAGGGGGAGCGTTGTGGCCTAGCAGTAAGGTAACGGCTTTGGGGCCGCTGGGCTCCAGGCCCGAAACCCGATTCCAACAAAAATCCGCCGTGTATGGGGCCTTATGCACGTTAAATCATACGCCGCGATCAAACGCCTTTCCGCTGGTGTAGCGCGGAAGTTTGGAGAAAGGTGCCATCTCAGGCGCCGTCCTCGTCATCTGCCCGCTGTTCAAAATTACAAGGTGCGTCCCAAAATTGCCCTCGTGTTGCTTCAAAACGGGATGTTAATATAACTAAACGAAACTGATTTGTTTTGGAAAATAGATTGCTTGAAAGGGCTGCATCCAACCATACGGTGCGATTATAAGTACACTGCACAGAATAATTTACTAAGGTTAAATAACTAATAAGATGGCGGTGGAAATTTAAAAAAATACTTTCTATTATTGTAATTTGGCTACAGAATCAAAATATATCCATATGTAGACAAAAATTATTCGTTTTATTTTAAACCTTGTGTTTTATAGTGTGGTCCATACTACTCGACATGCTTAAATTTTTGTAAATTATCACCGACTTAAAAATTAGTTGTCACATGTAATTTCTATAGCTTAGACAAATTTGTTTAATATAATCAACATGAAGAAAAGTGTCCAAAGAAAGGTTTTGAACATTTATAGCTCATTCCATCTAAAAATATAAATTTTACATTAAATTTTCCTTAAGTGCCCATACAATCCGCTGTTCCTTTATAAAAATATTAATGCTCTTTAAGCTTTAAGTTTTGCTTTCTTACTGTACGGCATTAAATATTTTATTGAATCAGCAAAGAAAAATTTCCTAAGATATTACAAAAACTATGAAACGGCATTATACAAAAACATCCGTTGGTGAATAATCTCACTCATTATTATTCTTATATATTTTATGAGCATGTATCGATTCAGGGTTAGTTGAAGATTCATCATTTTCCGTTTCAGATTAAAGCTTAAATTTTAGATACGACGACAAATAGAGAGAATTGGGCAGGAGCAATTGTGCATAGTACAATGAAAGAACAGATGTAAGGCTTCTAGTTTAATTTAATTCAGTTATATTAGCATCCTGTTTTGAAGCAACATGAGGGCTATTTTGGCACGGATCTCGAACCGTGCTCAAATGACGAGGACGGAATCTGAATTGGTACACCCATCTCCAAACTTCCGAGTCCCACCAGCGGGAGGGGGTTTCGCTACTAGGTATGATTTAGCATGCAACAGGCCCCACACACAACGGATCTTCAGAAAACTCGGGTTTTAAACCCGGAACCCTTCGACCCCTAAGTCAAGACCTCACCACTAGACCACCGCGGCCCGTAAAGTTTCTAAAATATTACAAGAGGTCTATCTTATCTATCAAAATTTGAAATTTAAAAATGCTTTGCTAAGGGGACCAGTCAGACTAAGATTGGCATGAGAGATTTGATGAAATTTTTCGCACGCAATAATCCCGGTGAACCAGCTGCTCGCCAACGACGTCTAGTTATAAATATTATTGAATCTTGAAATCAATTTGTCTCATACTCACTACGAGATGGCAGCACTGGTATGGAATCAAAATTAGATTCACTTTATTAACTTTTAATTAAGTACCGGAAATATTAAAATAGCGTTACCGAGAATACATAAGTGTGCAAAGTTTTAAAACTCTAGCACATCAGGGAGTGAAAAGATTATAAATTCCATTTTTACAAACACGAAACAAGTTCAATAATGGTGTATAAAAATTACGTAGAAAATTGGAAGATTCTATAAATTATTTGTCAAGAGGAAAAAATTAGTTTATGAGCATTCATTTATAGAACAACAGCTATAGAATATGCCTTTTTTATGAAATTAGCTTCATCATTATGGACAGTGTACGTTTTTTTAACGCATACACTTTATTGTTCGTTTTGATGTACACTAATGAGCATAATCAATTTTACCCAATGTCTCTTTCGTTATGCACAGGAATTTTTTAGATATATTACTGAGCTCTTAGAATATTATGAACGTATTTTTTTTATTTAAATCTGTCTGCACCATTTTTTCTATCACAGATTTTATATTATTTGATAATAACCTTTCAAGGACATAATCATTATTACGATTACCGAGTGTATATTTTCTCTTAAATAAATTTTGACAAAATAAACGGAAGTTTGTTTCCTCGATTTTATCATAGACTTCTACAATATGGAGCGTTTTATGTTTAGCTTCGTTGTATATTGTAGAGAATCGAGTACGCACTTTTGAACATAACGCCACCCTCTGAATGATTTGGTTCAAAATTTGATATATATGTATAATTTGGAATTAAAGACCGAATATCCAATTTTATTTTCTTGCATGCTGGGATTTTGAGTTACCATGCTCCCATAGAAACGGAATGACAAACAATCCTTCCTTCGACGGACTTGACCCTAAATTTTAAACAAACTGGATGTTATGTTTACATAATGAATTGAATCCATCTGCAGTAGTCGCTTGTAGTGATCACAGATATAACGATCAATCGGTTGTACTCATCAAAATAGCGTGGAACGGATCTCCCGTATCTAAACACACAGGAAATCCGCCGGTTCTAGTGACCAACAATTCGCTTGTAGTGATCAGTTTCGTTGAGATAACACCGCAGAACATGAGGATACTGACTATGGAGAGGGGCCAGAAGAGAAACCACCATGAGCCCAAGAAACTATGCATGCCCTTCGTACTTTAAAGCCGGCCATTCACTTCACAAAGAGACTGTATATTTTGGAACGCGAGAAGGAAAAAGCGATAAAAATCTATGGAAATGAGCCAAACGGCCTGCCATGGTTGGAATTCCGTCTGGATTGAAATCGGTACAAAAATCAAAGGCACCTTGAAAGAGGCTATCGAAAAGAACAACGCCTTCAGTAGATTGAAGCCTCTCTTCGAGTGTAGCATAAATTAAAATCTGCTGAATCGAAGAGCGTTTGATAAGCAGATGTAGAGAGGGAACGAATATCGCTCCCCCCTATCTTCGTTCAGAGTTAGCGTCCTTTTAAATACATGTGAATGGCGTGCCTGCATTTCTCGATTAAAATGGGTGGAAAAAAAACGGGCTTAGGACAAATGGCATGACTATACTTCAAATAAATGGCCGGCTTAAAAAGATCAGTCCAATACCGCGCTGAATTCGTGCCATACCTGATGGGTATCATTCATATGAACGGTTTATCCAACGAATGTTTGAGAACTGAAACAGGTTACTCCCGATAACGTTGTTAAAAAAGCTTAAACATTTAAATGTGTGTCTATATTTTTTTCGATTCTGTACATTGTATCGATTTTCTTTTTCTAATTGAAACCAACGATGATGCGCGGTCTGTTTTTTTCTGCTATCGATCCTCCGTCGTCGAGGCTTCCCCCGCGACCAGACGTCGCGTCTCGTGATATTTCGGATTCGAAGTTTACTTCGAACGTTCGCAAGAACGCTGAAGTATATGGTTATAGTTGCAGGGGCATGGAGTGGTGTTATGTTATGTTATCCTTGCCTCTTATAGATTTCTATCATTTTTAAGGCATTTTGGATGTACTTATTATTCGGATGTAGTGATCACTTTGGCTTGTCCCAAAGTGATTAACTACAAGCGGCGTCCATTGTAACTCTTTTTGGTTCTGATCTATCGTGTTCACACAAACACGGACAGACAGACATAATTCCAAAAAAAAAGATATTTTTTTTCAGAAACAGGAAGGTCTAAAATGTTGAAATGTATATATCCTAGAGTAACTGATCACTGTCGAAACTACTTTACGAAACAAGTGAAGAAGTGATATTTCAAGACGTATAAAATATTAATTAATAAGAAATTTATAAAGAGGCAGAATATTACGAAGAAGAAACTCACAGAATGCTGTTCTTGAATGTTTCATGTTTCAGTAATTATAGTAATGTCTCCTCGAAGTGACAATTTTAGAGCAATTAGCAGTTCCAGAGCTTCTAATTATGTTATCTGTGTATGCACAGAGCGAATTTATACTAAATTGGCGAAGTTCTACATTCCTACAATTGGCCTTTTTTGCTATCTGTCCTAGTTCTTCAAATGAATTCTTTAGCTTCCAAGATTCTTTACTAGAGATGCGCCTATTAATCCCAGATGTCAGCGTATGGCCAGTTTGCTGTAGTAGACAGTAATTTCACAACTCTATTTTTCTTCGCTGAAGCGTAATTTCGCCACTTAACCCTTCGGTTGGTACGGCTGTTATATATTTATCATATTGGATCACCTGCTTATTTTTTTATCTGCAGTGTCTTAATCTAAAATTTTTATAGTTAAATACCTATATACAGGGTGCCCACTTAAGTCTCTACCCCTCTTAATTTCAGAACGACTGTACCTTCATAGAAGTGATGTCTAGGTATAGTAAAGTGACTGTGCGCTACGACACGAGACCATTTACAGCACCATTTGGCGGCAAACTACAGAATAGTAGTTTCTATCTCGGAAACGGTACGATATAGGGAAAAAAGTCAGTTTCAAAGTTGTAGAATGCAGAGCATCATCGATTAAGTACAAAAATATAACTTTTGGACATTATTACTAGGAAAAGAGCGCTTAAAATGCACATTTGTTTGTTTGCAATTTCCAAAACTGTGACGTCCCAAAACGTGGAAGAAAGGAAAAAAATGTTATCTTTCAGATAAAAATGGCCCCAATGGACATTTTCCTGTGGGGATACATCAAACAACAGGTGCATACGACCTCTCCTCTAACATTACAGGAACTTTGACGACTAAATGCTTGTACAAACATGGCATCTAATACGCTAAAAAGTGTGCAGCGTGAAATTCAAACAAGGGTACAAATGTGTATTGTAGCTGATGGAGAACAGTTTGGACACCAAAAGTAAAGGTACCTTGTGATAACTAGTTGTTTGTTCTCTTTCTACCACGCTTCGTTATGAAAAATATTGGAAATCGCGAACAAATGAATGTATGCGTTTTAAGTGTTCTGTTCTTAGCATTAAAGTTCACAAAGTGTCTTTTTTATAGTAAATTGATGATGCTCTATAACTTTGTAATTGACTATTTCCTATATCATACTGTTTTAGAAACGCTGATTTGGCAGTTTGCCATCAACTGGTGCTGTAAATGGTTCCATGGCGTAGCGTATAGCCATTTTACTACATCTAGACACCACTTTCATGACTATATCTGCAGTCGCACGGAAATTTAGGTGGAGTTGTGAGAGATTTTAATGGGACCCTGCATAAAACGAGCATGAAATATTTTAAGATATGAGATAATTTAACATAAATGTGTGGTTGTACTTTAGTTTTCTAAATAAACATTTTTTTTAAACAAAAAAGAGTTCGAGTATTTTTCTGCGGCTGAACAAATTTCGAGCATAGGTATTTTTATCTTGTTAGCCTGTGAACACCAAGTGTTTGAACTAGAAAAACAAAGCCCTGGAGGCGAGCAAATTAATAGTAATACTAATAGAAATTGATTGCGTATAGAAAGCCCAAATATATTCCCACCAAGAACGGAAATTTGGAAATAGATTTATTAAGAAGGAAAATGAACTAAATTAAGAGATTTTTATTCTTATTTTTATGACTTATACTGAACATATTATTTTGCACGAATTAATGATTATTTGTTTAAAAATATGTTCGCTAATTTTTAGCTAAAAAACATCATAATTGTTTCATGTCGATTTTTTAAATTTATTACGTAATTTTAAAAGCAAAATATGTTTCTGAATGGCATGCTTTCAATTTACATAGCAATGTTATTCAAAAATTCTCGTAAATCGAGTGACATTGGTAATTTCTTTTTGTTGCGTTTAGTAGCCTCTTTACATATACAGTTCTATTCCAGAACTGCATCGCTGCCGCTAGGAATATGGTGTGGTACTTTTAATTACATTACATTAGGATAGCGAATTAAGGCAAGAAGTTCAACCTAAGGTTCAGAAAATTAACGCCACGGATAATAAAATACAGAATTTTACCCTAAATTGCGTTGTGAATTAAATGATACTCAAAACGATAATCAGGTTCATTGGATCCAGGCAAGACATTTACCTTGTAAGATCTGTGTACATAAAAGAATGACATGACACAAGTTTATTATTTTTTTAAGTCTAACGTTTATTATTAACGTAAAAAATTAATTTAAAGATACAATTCAGGCAAAAATAGATATACAGGTTGCTCTTAAAATATCTTTCAAAAATGAAAGGGTAGGTCAGGCATACGATAAGCATTCGAAATCGTATAGGAACATGGGTGCGGAAACGCCATCTGGAAGCAGCAGGTGGCATTTAAAATAATACAGCGATGGCCACAATTGCCGAAACTCTTTGAAATGCGCACATTTTTAAAAATATCTCCTCAAATTTCGACCGTATAAAGAGTAGGTTTTAACTTACAATTTACATTGGAGATTCGGTCACGAGGGCATTTTGGGGGTCGACCAGAAGTCGAAAAGGGATTTTGGCTCACCCCATTTCACAGAAAGCTGATAATGGATTGCAAATTCAGACAATTATTTTATGTGTTGTGCGAAATATTTTCATGCATTTTCGTAAAAATAATTGGAATATTCAGGAAGATATAATGGTTTCTTTAAAAAATCCCATTTTTTTCGTATGTTTTTTGCTTATAATTTGCAGCGTTTTGAACCAAATTGTATGAAACTTACAAAACACGTAACAATATGTTAGAGAAGCATTTTCTTAAAATTTGAAGTAAATACTTTGAATATCAGAGAAGGTATGAGCTTCTGTAGTGAATCATTTTTTACTGCGCCTGCTCGAAAGGTAGCCTAATTCCCCCCCCCCCCCAACTTCAGAGCCAGATATATAATGTAACATATATAAAAATTCCAGTTCAATACCTTTAAGATTCAGAAAGACATTGGCATTTTGGTCATCGCTGTTTTATTTTAAATGCCATCTGCTGCCTCTAGATTGCGTTTGCGAACCCATACTGCTATGTAATTTTGGATTCTTATCGTATGCCTGACCAATCCTTTTATTTTTGCCAGATATTTGCTGAGCACCCTGTATATAAATTTATACATATACAAAAGAATACAGGGGTCGCCTGTAGTCGGAGGATCTGGAACCAAGTCTCCAAGAGGTGTTAAGCAGAAGAACGACAACGCTGGATAAGGCTACTGAGAGTCATGTAAGCTCGGTCACAAAAGTGTTTTTTTATTTGTTCCAATTAAGTAGACAAATTCCCATCGCCCCATCTTAAATAGCTTTTACCTTCTCAATTAATAGGTAATAACCATTGCTAAATATTCGTAAATTTATTTTCATTTGAAAATATTAATACAAATTTTATACTGGCTATGTCTTAACTCTCCTGTTTTCCCCTTTTCTTAAATCGTCCGTCTTTAGCCCATTGTTATGCCTTTGTTAAGATTTACTCAAAAATATATTGCAACAGCTACTTATACAATTATTGATTACTGAAGCAAAAGTTCGTTCAAAGGCTCAACAATACTAAACAATGTTACAAATTACAACGAAAGAGCAAATAACAAAGGCATCCGCTTTTTCTCTGTTACGGGTCATTTCTCATTTTGAAGATTATGTTTGTGCGTTGCTCTTTCTTAGTTGAAAAGGCTTGGGAGAATTTTTTGTGAACTTTGCTGTTTGTGCAGTCATGTTTCATACAGTTACATTTCGTTTCTATTCGGCAGATTCTGTATCTTGCCATACATGTCTGATGTTGAATTCCATCGTTCCGACATTAGTTCACCGCCGGAACAACCAACATCTGTTCCGATAGTTCAGACCTATATGATCGAATGCGCGTTGCACTAGGTTTGCCAGAAAAGTTGGCTTTTCCTGAAGTCGATACAGAACGCTGCCCCATGCCCCTGTGCCTAATGCCGTTACAGCAACCAAACCGGTTGGATGGACATGGGAATGAAGTCGATACAGACGAGGTCTCTATGGTAGAATCTGGAGTAAGTATAGAAAGTAATGGCTAAAAGAGACAGAAAATAGAAGCAATTTTACTGGTGCGCGCAAACGCCGCTACATCCAGGAGAAATTACAATGACAAAGATTTAAGATAATTGAAATAAAAAAATGTAAAAGACACTAAAATGTAACAAAATTAGCGACATACGATTGAAATAAGCCAAGGAAAAAAAATCCCTCGGGAAAAACGTCATGGACATAACATGGATTCAAAATGGATAACGGCCATTATCCATTTTGAATTCTAATTGGAATAGGTTTTTTGTCGAGGAAAGTGACTTTAAGGTCAAAATTAAAATTATCCTCTGTGGCCTGAACCTATCCCGGAAATTGGAAATAATCTCTATGGTAGAGTTGCACATGGTTTACTGTAGGGGTGTCAAACACGTGGCCCACAAAGAATATTTTTGAGGCCAAGGAAACATAAGAGTATGTAACAAAATTATTATTAAAAATTTCATAGCTTAATTTTAAAACTCCTATTTATGCATTCGAATTATTAACGAACAACATCATTACTTAATTACTAATTACTAGTTGTGGTACTTCGACGCACTGATTTCCCTATCACCAAGAGCGAATATTTTAGGAGAAGATAACAAAATAATACCTATCACGTTTGGAAGAAGAAATTTCATTGTTTTCTTCGATTTTTTCCGTAGTTATAGAATCAGTGTCTAACCATATACAAACGGAGGTAATCGAGATCCAATGCTGCTCAAATTTGGAGGCAAAATTCAGTGAAGTTGGGAAGCCCGAATTTACAAATATTTACCATAAAGTTTTGGAAATATTCGAAAAATGGCATTTAAAATTATTTTTATGTTTGAAAGTAATAATTGGATGAAGAAATAATTGGAGAAGGCATTCCGTGTGTCAGGAAGAAATCACTAACTTTACCATTGTTCTTTTTTATACTGTATTTTCGAAATAAATCTGCGGGTTTTTTTTTGTTTTTCCGACCAACGTAAACTTACAACTTGTTTATTCGACTCGTGCTATCATTTTAGTTTGACACCTCTGGTCTACCGCATGTATCGAACGCCAGTTCTAAGGGTTGAACATAGACTAAGACAAAACTACACTGGTTCTCAAAAATTAACAGAGGTGATTGTGGCTTCATGAAAAAATACCTGAAATTTTAGCAGGAAAATTATGTGTAGGGAACTGATATATATTCATTCATTACGGCGCAGATTCAACTTTTGCATGCATTTTCAATATGCCTTTTTATATAAGAAATAAACTGATACAGTTCCGGCTTTCATGAAGCAGATGGCGCTCCAGTTAATTAACGAAATCCCTGGAGTGGATATCCAGATTTACACAGATGGGATCAAAAATGAAGAAAATCAATCCGGGAGTGGGATATATTTTAAGACTCCCAGAGAAGTCAGAAAAATTAAATTGAGAAACCCGGATAATTGCTCGGTGTTTAGAAGTGAACTGTTGGCTATTGAGGCCGGACTCGAGGCCATTTTGAATGAAAACAACTACGGGGCGGTATGGATATTATCAGACAGTCGAAGTTCAATACAACACTTGAAAGACTGGAACAACGTGGGCGATCGTAATGGCATATCTATACTAAAATTACTTAGACATATAGGCGTGGATCATGAGGTGCACCTCCAATGGATACCCTCCCACGTGGATATTTATGGAAACGAGGTTGCTGACAATTTGGCGAAGCAGGGCACGGCTGAACCTTTGTGTTCAACCCCCTCCTTAACATTTGACGAGATTTATTCCATCAGAAAAAACAAAGATTTAAAGACGTGGAGGGTCCCTCCATCCAAGAGCAACGCACAAACATAATCTTCAAAATGAGAAATGACCCGTAACAGAGAAAAAGTGAATGCCTTTGTTATTTGCTCTTTCGTTGTAATTTGTAACATTGTTTAGTATTGTTGGGCCTTTGAACAAACTTTTGATTCAGTAATCAATAATTGTATAAGTAGCTGTTGCAATATATTTTTGAGTAAATCTTAACAATGGGCTAAAGATGGACGATTTAAGAAAAGGGGAAAACAGGAGAGTTAAGACATAGCCAGTATAAAATTTGTATTTATATTTTCAAATGAAAATAAATTTACGAATATTTAGCAACCTATTAATTGAGAAGGTAAAAGCTATTTAACCCATATTTTACCACATTAAGAAAAAATTAATATTTTTCCAAAAAAAGTCTATCACAGACTAATGAAACAGCAAGCAAAAGTATAGAGTTAAAAAACTTAAGAAAATTTTATCGGTTGTCTTTTTTGCAAGCTGTCCTATATATAGGACGATGGTACAATCCACTACTACATGTTTTGCAGTCAAGCATCTTGGTATACGTGAAATGGTTGTAAACATTCAAAGCAAAGTCCTAAATTACATTTTTGGCAAATAGTTAAGGGTTTTCTTGTACAGTTTATAAGTTGTCATTGGCGTTGTTTTCCATTTACTAGAAAGGGTAACTTTGGAATTCGGAGTAATCTGGATTTTTTTTTTTCGAATGCCCAAACTCATTCTTGCATCATTGCGAGCTACACACAATCCCAGGTAAGCAATTGTAAAATGTCGAAGAAATTCGAGGAGTTCTACAACTTGTTCTGGAGGAAACGTTTTTAATGTTTCTAAACCAATGCAACCAGTGATGTCTCAAATGCATTTTTTAATAATGGTCAATACCACTTTTTTCTTGCATGGATGAAAAATATGTTTTTATGAGATTGTCCAACAAATCTACCCCATTTTTGTACAAATTATACGAAACGACACACAATGGTATGTCTACTTTCTGATTTCCACCCTTCATTCTTCTTTCTACATTTTTAAAGCCTCTTTTATCGTCAAAATTGGTGATCAATGAGACAACTCTATTGTTAATCCATCGAACAGTTGCAATTTTATTAAAGGGCATTTTGTCATTCTATTTTGGACGTACTTTCTAATAGCGATCTGAATCAATAGCAGCATTGTCATTTAAGTATAAATAACTCTTGATATCTAAGTATCGCTTTCTTGAGATTGTTTGACTAACAAGCGTTGTTCCAGTATCAGAAGCATTTCCCCAGTACATTTTTTCTCTGGGTAAAATATAACATCCGCTATAAAAAATAATTCCCAAAACTTGTTAAAGTTCATAGAATTTTAGACAAAAATCGTGAATATTTTTCTGTCAAGCATGCTTGTTACCTTCTACCATAGATGGACAATCACATTTTCAGCCATCATGTCGAGAAGTTTCAAGGTGATTTTCCTGAAATCATATCCGTAAAATAATTAGGAGCTGATTAAAAATTTGGTGCACAATTAGTCCGTGTAGGTGTTGAAACATACTCAGCAGAATCTTTTTCCTTTAGAGTTTCAATTGTTCCAACTGCTTCTTCTTGAATCTTTTCGTCAAAAGCAGCACGACCATGCTCAATGCTGCTGCAGGCATTATCAACTTTTTAATCATCAGTGACAATTTCTGGAACATGTGGTGATATTATAATTTAAAAACCACTATCATCATATTCATCGGCCAATGGCATTAAATACTCAAATTCTTCTTCAGTTAAAAATCTCCGACTCATTTCCAATACTGTTCTGGAAGGAGCGGATGTGAAATCAGATCACACATCGGACAGTAGTATTCTTTTCCCTATAGAAAATAGCTTCAGCACGTGACCAAAACTCTCGACCAAAGAAACAGAACAAATATATTACTCAAGACACACCTACAGGTTCATGTTCCAAGCAAACTAGATGCTACTGAGTTTTGCAATAAGTAAAACATAGATATTCTAATCCTTTTCCCCGAAATTTCAAACGCCTTTGTATGGGAGTGCATAGTAGGGGATTTTACTATCGTCCTATATATAGGACAGCACCTAAAACCTTTGTAAAACCGGTTTGAATATAGCTTTTTGTTTGCAAATTTTACTCAGAAATACCATACAAGACATGCCATGAATAAATTTTAAAAAAGAAATTGTATTTTTTTCTCATAATTATTTAAAAGAAAAATATAATTCTTGTCAAATAAAGTAGCAAAAATTAGCCAAATTCAAAATTATTAAAAATTTAAAAATTATCAAAATTGAACTTAAAAACATAATAAATAGCACTTATCAATCTTAAAATATACTTTAGAAGCGGATTAGAAATACGATTTAGATTAAAAATACGATATTGGCTATGAAAATTCGACAAATCTGAGCTGTCCTATATATAGGACGATGGTAAAATATGGGTTAAGATGGGGCGATGGGAATTTGTCTACTTAATTGGAACAAATAAAACAAATAATACTCTCAGTAGCATTATCCAGCGTTGTCATTCTTCTGCTTAACACATCTTGGAGACTTGGTTCCAGATCCTCCGACTACAGGCGACCCCCGTATTCTTTTGTATATGTATAAATTTATATACAGGGTGCTCAGCAAATATCTGGCAAAAATAAAAGGGTTGGTCAGGTATACGATAAGCATCCAAAATTACATAGCAGCATGGGTTCGCAAACGCAATCTAGAGGCAGCAGATGGCATTTAAAATAAAACAGCGAGGGCCAAAATGCCAATATCTTTCTGAATCTTAAAGGTATTGAACTGGAATTTTTATATATGTTGCATTATATATCTGGCTTTGAAGTTGGGGGAATTAGGCTGCCTTTGGAGCATATATATATATATAGAAAGGATGGCGACATATTTTAATATATATATATATATAATCTAAATCCAAATAAAACCAGTATACAAACAAACAGAAATAAACAAGAATTAAATCCTATATCAAATAGTCATTATTTGAACTATACATCACTTTTAAATAAAATCTAATAAATTGAAATTACTAATGATACGATAAACAAAATCGAATTTAAACATTATATGTCAACAAGTGAAAGAACACTGTTGTTATTAAAAATAATGAAATAGGCAATCCAAGTAAATGGAGTTTTCAACAATTAAAATAGCAGCTTGGCTGTGGACAAGCTTTAGCCAGGTTAAATTAATTTTCTTGTACAAACCATCCCTGTTACTATTGTTGTTGAAAAAACAGAAAGGGTAACTTACCCTAAAATGAAAGAATTTAGAAAGAAAAATCGTATACTAACCCTAACTATAAAACATGACTATATATAAACGACTAAAAATCAGGATAGAATATGTAAATATCATTATATTGCACTAAGATATTGCACTAAAGACAGTAAAAATATAATTCAATAAATTACCCATACTTTACATTAAACATAAACTAATCTGTGTCTCCTCTTAAACTTACCAGAATTCATCTCTTTCAATATAGCCCGCCATGCATATTGACATCACATGTTGCCACAACCACAAATTTTACCATGAATCAGCATATTTGAATAAATAATATAATTAATTTCTGATATCATGAATTATTAAGATACTTATATTAAAATTCTCAAAACTATATTAAAAATTGTAATAATTTAGTTATCTAGAAAATATTAGAAAAAAATTAAAAATGTCTATTAAAAGGAATTTTTCACTTGAAAGATCCTGGCGCCATCTATGTAATAAATCTGAAACAAATAAATCAATAGCCAAATTTGAATAAAACTACACAATAAGAGTAGAATGAGTGAAAACACTATCCCACTAACAAATAAATAAAAATATTCTTTTATAAACCAATATGAGTGATTTATTTTAAATGACCTAAATATTTCCTATCTATATATGCTCTTAGAAAACCTATAGGAAATCCATAATCCTGGGCAATGGAGTAAAAATTTCTTATGTTCTTAATTCTAATATCAATGTCTGTTACTAAATTATTATTTCTAATTATATAATTTTTTGCTAAATTCTTGAAGACAGAAATGCTAAGATTACTATTCCAGAAAGGGAGTTTATTAATTTGAAAATTAAATGCATTTCTTTTATCAGAGATATCTGTTACTAATTTATTATCTATGATTTTAATATTTAGATCTAAAAATTCTGCAGCTAATTCATTGCCATTAGTTTTTATAAGTTTTAAATAATCAGGATAAAAGTCAATATGTGGCTTAATGCCAATTTCTTTATTGAATAGTATTAAATCATCTATATAGCGGAATAATATACTATGGCTATAATTATTCAAATCTTTCTCATAGTAGTGAAGATAAATATTTGCTAAACTATTACTAGCTGGGCCTCCTTGAGGTAATCCTTTAATTTGGTGGAAAATCTTATTATCAAAAAAGATATAATTTTCTTTTAGAACAAGATTAATAAGATTTTTAAAATTATTAATGTTAATATCTTTTCTAAGATCATAATCTTTATGTATATTTACTAGTGTATTAGTTAAATCATCAATATCTATACTATTAAATAAATCCTGAAAGTCAAAAGTATGTACACTAGTTATTTCTACATCTTTAATTACATTTAATATCTCTACACTATTATTTACTATAATTGTATCTTTTTGCTTATTTAAATTCTCTATCACAGTCTGTATGTATTTTTGCAAGAGTTTTCCTGATTTCGTAATATAAGTATTGCAACCATTAGTAACACTTCTAAATTTAAGAGGACTCTTGTGAAAGTTTGGTGTAAGAAAGATGTGAGGATAAACTTTTTTAATATAATTAATTCCCAATTTTTTATGGAAGGCTTGAATTCTATTAGAATATATATATATATATATATATATATATATATATATATATATATATATTCTTATGGAAACATTCTTAAGTGATGTAGTTATTCTTAGTTATGGTATGGCATTTTCTAAAAAATTCATTTGGATTGACTCAGCATAATCCAAAGTAAACAACAAGAATATATGAAAAATTTTTTTCCACAAAATCTAAATTTTTTTCTTGGTTTTTCATATTTCTTATAAAAATGTCACATATTACTACAAATATAATTAATCATGAAATGATTTTTTTAAGAAAGTGAAAATTAGGACTTCTAATTATTATTTTAAATAAAACATTTCAGCCTAGAACTCCGTAGTATGGATTATAATTTGTGTAGTAGTTTGAGTCTTTGGCACTCTTCAGTTTCAAAAAATAGATTTATCAGAAAATACCAGAATTCCGGTATTAAGGATGAAGAAAATACCGTATTTACGGTATAATACCGGAAAACAATCACCCCTGAAGCAACATTTCGGAAAATGCAAGAAATTTACAATTTATACGAAAACTATGGTTCGAAATCAGTTCTGGAGAATCGTGTAACATACAATCGAGTATTATACACATTTTACAGTGAAGATTCGGTCACAAGGGCAATTGGGGGAACGACCAGAATGTGATGAAAACGGAAAGGGATTTCCACTCATCCCGTTTTACAGAAAGCTGAAAATGAGATGAGACTTTTCTCAATGGTTATGTTTGATGTGCATAATATTTTCATGCATTTTCGTAAACATAGCACAAATATTCCTGAAGGTATAAAGATTTCTTTAAGAAACTCCCCATTTTCCAGCATGTTTTTTGCTTTTAGCGTGAAGAGTTTTCTTTCAAATTATACGCAATTTACAGAAAAATCGACGATATGTTACAGAAGTATTGTTTTAAAATTTGAAGTAAATACATTGGCTATTATAGAAAATATGAGTATTTGTACTAAATAATTTTTTACTGTGCATGTGAGAGACATAATGTAATTTTTCTTTCATAACTTCAAAGTCAGATATATAGAGCAACTTATATGAAAATTCCTTCCAGAAGAATACCATTGAAATTCAGAAAGAGGTTGCCATTTCAGTGAGGTGAATTTAAATTTCTCTTTGAGAGAAGCTAAGTGATTAGGGTTCTTGCACAAACTGTTATTTTCGGAACTTGAATATTCGAACAGTAACATTGAATTTTAGGAAAGTTTAATATCCTGAATACCAATGGGAACTTATAAACTAAACACACTGTTTAAATTGCATTTCGCCGATAACCATAAGAAGATTCAATTCGAAGATTGAATTTGAACTGGATAGTAATATGTTGTAGGGATAATTTATTCTATAATAACGTGTGTTATGAAAATGATGGTGATATCGCAAATGCTTTTGCTGATTATTTTAGTTCTGTGTTCAAGCTAAGCACAGTCTTTGATGGAAGTGATGAATGCAAAAGCAACTGCGTCGGTGATCTTGTTGAAATCGAAAGCGTTACCTATGATGATGTGGTTTTGGCTATCAGGGAATTGAAATCTTCCCTAACTGTAGGTGTTGATAATATACCTTCTTTTATTATTAAGGGATGCGCAAAGATTTTTATTTATCCCCTTCTTGTTTTGTTTAACCTGTCGTTGAGAACAAAAGTATTTCCTGATGTCTGGAAGCAAACAAGAATTATTCCTGTTTTTTAAAAAGGTGATGCAACAGAATTGCAAAAATTATCGACCCATTGATATTTTAAGTCCTTTGTCTAAGATTTTCGAAAGTATAATCCATAAAAAGCTTTACCACCAAGTTAAAAACCTAATTTCTACATCTCACACACAACACGGGTTCATACCAAAGCTCTCAACAACAACCACTAATTTATTCTATTTGACAGATAAAATTTTTTCCTCATTTGAATCTGGTTCTCAACTTGATGTTATGTACACTAACTTTTCTAAGGCCTTTGATTCTATCGATTTTGGCATTCTTTTAAAAAACTTATATGGTATTGGTTTTCTTGTAAACCTGATTGATTGGATTCTTTCTTATTTATGTAATCGAACACTCTATGTTTATTTTAATAATGCTGTTCCTCATGAATTTACAAGTACTTCTGGTGTCCCACAGGGCTCTAATCTTGGACCTCTGCTTTTTATTTTATTCATTTATTACCTTACTTGTGCTTTTAAGTACTCTGAATGTCTTTTATTTGCTGACGACTTGAAATTGTTTAGATCAATACGTTTATGTTTGGATGCTGTTCTTTTGCAAAGAAATCTTGATTGTCTTTTTAAGTGGTGCACAAACAACAGATTGCACCTGAACATTGAAAAATGTAGAGTTCTTAATTATACTCTAAAAGCTCAACCTTTGAATCATGTATATAAAATTAACAATCTTGTTTTATCACGCTCAAATACAGTCACGGATCTTGGGATAATCTTTGATACTAAACTTGGTTTTTCCCAACCCATTGATACCATGGTCTAGACACATCGCAGACTTGGAATTCTTAAGCACAGAACCAGAGAATTTTCCAGCGAACTTTCCCTGAAGGTACTGCACTCATGCCTGATCCAATCTTGAATATTGCGGTATTATCTGGGATCCCAATTACTGAAACAAAATTAAAATTATTGAGCGAATACAAAACAACTTCTTGAGATATTTACTTTACAAGACAAATGGATTTTACTTGCAGGTTGTATCTTCTTCACTTCTACTTAATATCTTTAATATGTCTAGTTTGTGTTCCATACGAGATGTTTCTTGCGTTCTTTACTTTTACAAAGTTATTAATGGTTCTATCGATTGTAATGATATACTGAGCTCTATAGATTTCGCTGTGCCCGCCACATTTTTAAGGAACAAAAGTTCCTTTCCAAATGTATATTCAAAATTTAATTATATTAAGAGGCTCTCGTTTAGGGATTGCAATCCGGCACCAATTTCAATCCGGCCGGATTGGACACATCAAAACTATTTTGCCTTTTCATTCCTAAATCAACCGTATAAAAGATGATAAAGTGAGTGTATTACAAAGTTTATAAAAAAAGCGTTAATTTCTTATGAAATCAACTTTATTTACACTTTTATAATTAATCAACATTTACGTATGAATCAACAATAAAAATTTAGTACAGTGTAACTAGTTAAATTCTAATTGTTATATTAGTTTAGTAATAATTAGATAATGACGGGCGGTTAAGTTCAATCTCACTTACTAGATTTCACAAATGACATCAATGATAACTTGTAATGCAACTTATATTAAATCTAACTAAATCAAGCTTATCAACTGAGATCACAATAATTAGGTATTTTAGACACGCCAAGCAGTCAAATTCTTATAATTATGACAGTCATCATGAATCTGTTTAATCAATGGCACAATTATACAATAACGAGTTTAAAACTTCTTCGTATTTTTTAATATACTTACTTTAAATTATTATTTTAAGTAAAACAATTAAAAAAACTCACTTTGGTTTTGAAAAAATTATCGTAGGAAACAAATAGTGTTAATTGTGTCATCTGTCAATCGACTTCTTACATAGCTACAAATATAACCAGCGGCCTAGAAAGCCCTTTCTGTTTCTACACTTGTTGGTTTTAATGTCAACAAATACTCATGAATAGAAGACAAGTATTTTCCTCGAACTCCTTCACTTTCACATGCAGTTATTTCCTTTCTTAATGTTTTCTCATGATCTTTCTCTTTTTTTTGGTATTTATGCTCTAGGTTTTCATATCTCTGGATTTGCATCTGTAATTCTTTCTGTAATGTCAAATCACTTTTCAATGACGATGAATCTGAGTTATTTTCTACTATATTATCAAAGTTTTCTTTAAAGCTATCATCTTGAACTACTCTTTCTAAGATATTTTTCATTTCTAGTCTTACAACTTTTTTTTTCGGCATAGTAAATGTATCATCAGTTCGCCTTGTAAAATCATCATATTTTTTTTATTCTGTAAGTATATTAATATTCCTGTTTTCATGACATGTTTGTTTTAGAACTTTTAAACTAGTACCTGCAATGCAACATAAATAGGTACATACTTACAATTTAAAACGTTATTTCGGTCACTATGTAAGAAGAAAGTCGCATTATAAAAAAAAATCAGAAATATGGATCGTTACTCAATTCATTTCTAAGTCTAATTATCTACTTAAATCATTCTCGTACTCGTAAATGCAACATAAACATAATTCATCTATCAATTGAACAATAAAAATGTCTATATGTGAAGCGGATGAGTCAGCGTCGAACGACTTGTACACACCACGCATTTAAGTACCTACTCTCGCAACAACGCGAGTATTTTTTCAAGAAATTGGCTTCATGTATTTTTTTTTAATTTACCGGATCCGGTTTTCCGGATTGCAATCCCTACTCTTGTTATATAAATTTTATAAAATTTTTAACAAGTTCTAAGGATACGAATCACTTACCATTGTGCCACCGAGGCTTCTATGAATTTGAACCTATTATTTGTAAATGGTTTTTGTGGCAACATGTTGTAATTCCATACTATTTAAGCTTTTTTTGATAATAAAATTCAGTAGATACATTGATGGCGTTGGTAATTGTTGTGTTTTTGCAGTCCTTATTTAGATGGTATATTCTATTGTAGAATTAGATCCTTTTAGAGTAAGAGGAAACATAACGCGGGGTTAAGGAAACGTGACTCAAGTTCTCTGATGAACTTGACATTTTTATTGTCTCTTGGTGCTTTTAAATCGAAATGTTTACAGCTTTTAAATACATGATGTGTTTTATTTGGCCTTTTTGCAGCTTTTTAGATTTTTATGCGTTTTGATTTTCCATGTTCTTATGTATTCTACCCGAGGCCGCGGTGGCCTAGTGGTAAGGTCTCGACCTCGGGACCGGAGGGTCGCAGGTTCGAAACCCGATTCCACCGAAGACCCGCCGTGTATGAGGCCCGTTGGCATATTTACAAACCCTACCCTGATAGAACTGAGGCAGGAAATCAGTCATTATCATTGGCTACGAGGAGCAGTGACGTCGTTTTCAGCTCTCGCACGCAGCGTACGGCAATCTTAACAAAACAAGAGTCGTCCTACATTTCTTCTCCGTTTTCCCACATTTGAGCACAGAAAAGATTCTTCCGTGTGTTGTAATATTTTTAAAAAATGAAATTATTTTTTAAAATATCATAAAAAATAAAACATCCCACACTCTAAGAAATTATACTAATGAAAAGTACTCGCACGAGAACAAAGAACGACGTCATCGGCTCTCGGTGAAGCGAGCCAATCATTTTGTCCGATTTCCTGCCTCAGTTCTATCAGGGTAGGGTTTGTAAATATGCGGCCCGTTGCACGCTAAATCATACGTAGTGGCCAAACGTCCTCCCGTTGGTGTGGCGCGGAAGTTTGGAGAGGGGGGTGCCAGCTCAGGTGTCGTCCCCGTCATCTGACCGCGGTTCAAAATTACGAGGTCCGTCCCTAAATAGCCCTCGTGTTGTTTCAAAACGGGACGTTAATATAACCTAACCTAACCTTATGTATTCTACCGTCTTTTTTATAGGTTTTAATTTTTGTACTCTGTTTTTGGCGCCGTGTTGCAATTTATTTTTTATCTCAAGTGTGTATTTTCGTCTTTAAACGTTTCAACTCCTGGTGTGTTTTTAGAGGAATCGGTGCTTGTGTGTTTTGACTTTTTAATCCTTGCCTTTTGAAAATGGTCTTTTAATTATTTTAAAAATACGACTTTTAGAATCATAATGTGTTTTAATATTTTTCTGATTACGTGATTTCATTTTTAATTATATATGCGTTTGCAAAATTTGTATGATTTTGTGTATTCTCTGTGTTCAACTTTTTATTTTCTAGCGCATTTTTTATTTACTCATTGAGGCTTTTGTTCTTTGCGTGTTTGTTGTTTATAGCTCTCTGTATATGGAGTTCTCTCTGTAGTGTGCTTTTCTTTAAATAAATAAATAATGAAGAGAATGCAAATAATGACAGTTTTCCAACGAGGTGTCGGAAGTTAAGTTTAAAAAGCAATCGATGTTAAGGGTTTAAAAGCCTTTTTCAGCTCTTAGCTTCTAAGGAATTGTAGCTATCGGAAAAATTTCAAATACAAAAAATTTTGATTTCAGTGAGGAGATAATTCCTCTAATTTGAATTATCGTTTTTTCTTCAATCGTAAGGGAAATATGGAGAAATGAAAATTTCCATCCCCACCATTTCCCTCCCCTTTGAGTTGGATGGCCCATCTACGAACTTGGTCAAAATTTCCACCCTCCTTACAATATATTATTCGCGGTACAAATCCAATCAAAATTATTGTCTTCTCAAGATGACAAGAGAGAGATTGTTGTAAAGCGCCCTCTAACTCTTAACCTGTTGAGCTCTGAGCGTACATTGTAAGATGTATTTGTTCTTGCCTTGTTGTATTCTATGACCTCCTAATGTAATTATAACGAGTTTTGAAACACCGCGAGTATTAATTTTTGTACATATTATTTCATTTCCACAGTATTGCAAAATGATACAGAAGCATAAAACTTAAAATATGTGAATAAAAAATAAATAAAAAAACATAGCAACTTTGGCCTCGGCGATATGAGGAATCAGAAATTGTAGTTTTTCGGCCTTCGGCGATGGGCGACTGAGGCCGAAGTTACTCTAATCCTGACTTTTCGAAATCTACGAAGTAGGGATAGCGGTTATTGCAAAAAAAACCCCGGTTCGCGGTCAAACCGTAAAAAACCGAAAACCGGTTATTTCAAAAACCGTTGAAAATAACCGGTTTTCGGTTTTTTAAGAAAAAAAGCAACGTTTGTGTAAAGAATTTATTATTAATAATAATATACAATAAGTAAGTATTAATACAATAATTAATTAATGCAATAAGTAATGATTATAAATAAGTAATTAATGCAATACGTAATAATAATAAATGAGTAATTAGTGCAATAATTATTATAGACAAAATTTTTTATTAACATTGTTTTCACAAGAAATTAATTCATTGGCCAATATTTATCATCTAATCTGCTCATAAAAACTCTTTCAGCAATGTAAAGATCCGTGAGTCGACACCTCTCATCGGAAACAACATCATTTAAAGTCTATACTAATCTTTCGGACGCCACAGAACTTTCGACTAAAGATAAAATATTTTTTGGCTACAAAAAACAGACGCCGTTTGCAGACAAAATTTTTATTAGTATTGCTTTTGCAGGAAATAAATTAATTGGCCAATATTTATCATCTATCCTATTAAAATTCGAAGGTAAACAAACGTATGTATGTATGTATGTATGTATGTCCTTCTATCTTCTCACGAACCGCCGAACGGAGAAGCGCGCGGAAAGTACCAAAAGATGGGGAATAATTCAAGGAATCCATTTCGGCCATTTAAATATCGAAATTTTAATTAGTGAAAAAGATATTAATTAAAAACTAATTCACAACAATACTTTTCATTGTTTCGGATACTTTATAACAATACTTTTCATTGTTACAGCGCAATTCAAAATTTATTTTATTGTCGAAGTTGTTTACTTTAAAGAACATTGTTACAACAACAATAAAAAAGTGAAGCTGCTAGAAATAAAAAAAATGTATTGTTGAAAGTGTATAAATTCTTTTTTTTATCCCGTGATATAACGTCCAACAAAATCATTTTAACGAAATTAAAAGGGGTGTTTTGTTTCTGTAAAGTTATGTGCCGAAAGATTTAGATTAGTTATGTTAGTGATTTTAATCATTATTCATTGATTTGATCAAGTTTAAATATTTGTGGAAGCTTCTATTTTAAGCTGATATTTGGAAATTACTATTTTTGCTTTGTTCAATTCTCGCTTTTTCCGATGCCTAAAAGAAAAAGAGGAATTACAGGGGATGCTGCCAGTAGACGGGAGGCAATTAGAAAACGTGAAAGGAGAGTTGTTGAAACTGAAGTAGAAAGAACCCGCCGATTGTCAACTATGGCACAACGTGGCCAGGACAGAAGAGCGGAAGAAACAGAAGAATAAAGAAATAGCCGATTGTCAGACATGGCACAACGTGGGCAGGAGAGAAGAGCCGAGGAAACAGAAGAACAAAGAAATAGACGATTGGTAGTAATGGGACAACGTAGCCAGCAGAGAAGAGCCGAAGAAACAGAAGAACAAAGAAAAGA
>BGPR01019334.1:0-29472 GCA_013235015.1 Araneus ventricosus
TCACTTCTTTGCATAAAAAGAGATTTAACGAGATTTGTCTACTTAAATGACCCTTCAAGCTTATTCACGGAGAAAAGCGAGAAGGAAGAATTTCTAGTTGGTATTTCAGACGATTTCAAGTATTTTTGTATGTATTAATATTGTTATTCATGAGTAGTATAATTTTGAGTTAAAAGTTTAATGTGGCTCGAAGATTATAAAGATTGTATTAAGTGCTTGTATGTTTCAAAAATAAACTATTTTATATTAAATTGAAAGTTCTATATTAACTTTTTTGAGAGACAGGCGCCTGGGGGCGTAGAAATGTGTAAATCAGGCCTTGTTTTCAGTTCTAGCTTAGTTCTTTCACGTAATCTTTATAGTCAAATATTTGTCATATTCAAAAAAAATGCAAAGCAAGATGGCTTAATTCTTTCGATAAAAAGCAATAAGATATAAGCTGCAATTCATTAAATTAAAATTTGTCTTCTCAATTAAAGCATTTTACTTTTTAACATTAAATATAGAATAATGAGTAAGAGAGCATGAAACCAAAATATTATGTGCCTCTTCAGAATCAAAATATCTGCCTCTACAGAGTCAAGATATTATCTTTATCGTCTTATTGATACTCTTCTTAGTTCAAGAGAGAAATACTCCAGAGTTATGTTGACGGTAGATAAATACACTGTCTTCTCTGGCACTCGATTCAGCTGGAAGGATCTTCTTATTTCTTCTAGATCTTCAAGTGCTTTCCTTGTTTCAGAGCTTAATGCCCGTATTTAGGTACGAAGAACTTGTCAATAAAATAATATTTTGAGAGAGCTGCATTTCTTTTCAAAATTGCCTGTTTTCATCATATGTTGTTTTGAATATGTCTAATATAGCATAAAAGGCTTTTTAAAAATATTTGCATTTCGTTTATACTTGACGAAATTGAGAAAATTCATTGATTTATTCCTTCGGATTTTGTTTAATGAATAAATTCCAAATGCTTAAATCTATTCTTTTTGCAAACGCAGCCAAAAACAGAAATAAAAAGATTTAATTGAAAAATAAAATCTGAAATCTAAATTCCTGCAAAACCTCACTAGCTTTCTGTAAAAATTTCGCCTTCGTGTTCAGGTTGCTATCGCCTTGCGAGAAGGTCTAAACCTCTTAATCTCTTCGTGACTAAAGGGTTTCAGGTTCGAAATCCGCTTCATCCAAAGATCCATAGTTTATATGGGCATCCTGCGCATTAAATATGGCGCCTGGGAAGTTTGGAGAGGAGAGCGCTGACTCGGTTATTGTCCTCGTCATTTGACCACAGTTCAAAATTACTAAATCCATCACAATAGCATTGATGTTGCTTCAAAATGGGATTAACCTTTACAATCGGTTTCTTGGTCGTATGATTACATTTTGAAAACAATATCTTATGAGATTCTTCTGATGCACATTAGATCCTTTGTCGTGGGTTGAAACTTTTTGCATTAGTATCGTGTGGAAGTTCACAGATTAATAGCAGATACAGATGTGATTCTTCGTCATTTGAATACACTTTAAAATCAAGGTACCCGTCCTTAAAAGAACTTGGATGTTTCATGGGTTTTATCTGAAGAAGCAGTTTCGTTCTTAACTCGATGAATATATATAATGTCAGCATACAGTCTTTGCCTAATTTCAAAATTTTATCTCGAAACAACCGTGAAAATAGTATTGTAAAATCTTTATCACTGCATATCCCCATTCTTTAATGTCGAATAGATAGCAAACTTGTCTATAAACGTAAGCAGTGAAGCAAAAGTTAACTTTTAACTAATTGTCATCGAGGAAGGAAAAAAAGGGCAACGCGTTTTGTGGTTTCATGAAATCAAATCGAACTGTTTCTGTTCAAAGGGAGTTTAGACATAGTTTTGGATGTAATCCTCTAGATATCAAGATCATAAAGCACCCCCTCATAGGATTCTATAGCTCGTCTGTTCCTGGACCAAACATTTCCTGGCAGATGGATTAAAAGGGATGAACCATAACATGGACTTCAGACTACACTAGAACCTCGGGAATCCTAACCAATTCGGGCCGAACTCTGTTCGGATTAATTGGTTAGGATTCGGCATTGATTTAATTAACTTAAAATTCGGCAAAGTTATCTTGATATACCAAATGTAGTAGATTATTGACTTTGTGTACTCTGTGCAAGAGCACGGAAGGTAGATTCGATTCGCATCGTCCAGCAGGTTTAGTTCCTTAGGTCAAAAGAAGATAACCGACTTTATTTCTACTAATTAAGGTGCTGTATTCATTTTTAAATACCAATTCAAATTTTTCTTTCAAAATGGGAGTAAACATTAGCTTTGTTTCTAATTCCTAATCGTTATTTTCTTTCATTTTTAAATTAAAATTTTTCAGAAAATTGGAAAAAGATGTTCGGATTCCTGGGGTTCGGATTAGCGAGATTCTACCGTTTTCTGATATTATTGCTTTTGATTTCTTCTTTTGGAGTTATATCAAGGAAAGCTTCGTTGTCATACCAGTTCGTGATATTGAAACAATGAAAGTCGGGATAACAGATTCTGTCTTTGGTATTCCTTAAAAAATGTTGGACAACAATTGTCGAGAACTAAAATACCGTTTTGAGATTTTCCTGGCCACAAGGGAGGAATTACAGAGAGAGAAAAGGAGCAAATTTACTAAGGTAATAGGTCTTATTACAAATTCCATTACTATATTCTTAATAAAAGTTGCAAAAATAAGCATTTGTATAGTAGACTAATAGTATAATACATAAATATAATAGTTTTTACTCAAAACGTTTTGTAATCAAGGTTATAGCTTGCATTCTCTCTATAGTTTATCTCCTATCAAGAAACTTTTCGCATTCAGGCAATTTTAAAAACACTATTAACAAAAGAAAAATTTCAGAACATTAGTCATTAGCAACTTTTCGAAGTTTAGTGACCTATTGTAATGAAAGCTATACCAAGTTTAAATAATTATAAAACGATTATAGGGATTAAAAAAATTAAAAATAGCACAGTCTGAAAGGATTCATTTGTTTTTAATTTTATAAAATTATAATTGCTAATTAATTAACAATTATAATTTTAAAAATTTAATTTCTCCATTTTAAAATCTTTTGAGAAAGTGGGTATTTTTAGAATGTTAACAGAATCTGGAATTTCACAGAATGAGTTGTTGAATCTTTCCTTTCCAGTGATGTGTGGTCTTAGTCGCCGGTCTGGAGGAAAGGCATTGTGCTCTAAAGTGGATAATTAGACGCAAAATGGAAGAATTCTTTCACCCTTTTCCATCTGAAAAGACTATAGTTTCTTGATGTAAATTCATTAAAATAACTTTTGAATAAAATTTGCTCTTGTAAGAAATGGTATTTCTCTTGCATATCATCTCGATTAGTTTTGAAAATTTAAATAAAATTTTCTAAAGCATTTTACGTTCATCTGTTGCTTTTCTTTATCGGATACTAAGTCTAGAAAGTATTATAATCGAATATATTCAATTATAATATCAATATAATATAGTATCGATTGTCGATATACTTCGATTATAATATAGTATCGATTCGAAAATTTCGACCTTGAGATTTTAGTGAATCTCCAAGTTTTAAACCTCCCTGAGTCTGAAAAAATCATTTTTTGGAATTATGTTAACCCTTTGAGGACGGCCGCACGCGTAACGCTACGAAAAGCTGGCATGCCCGCGTGATAATCATCATCAAAGGATTAATTCAAAAATGTTATAAGCTAGAAAAATGAAAGTTGGTATGTAATCTGGCCAACTTCTCTTCTTGTTATTTAACAAATAGTTCACTATGAAATGTTGGACTAAATGGAAGCCTATATGTCCTCTCGTAAGCATACAGCGAGCGAAAATAGTTGATGTTGCAGTGCCAAAGTGCATGAGCCATTCCTGGTTTTCAATAGATATTTGATCTCAGTCGTCTGTCTTGCTTCAAATTTTTGTTGGCATCCCCCAAAATCTCTCTTGAACAGGATTTTTCTACTATTTGAACTACAAAATTAAGTTATTCCAGTTAAGAGTTCAAATAATATATTACTCGATTGCGTACAAATGAAGGACAGGTAACTTAATGATAAGTATGCTTAACGTTAGAAGTCTAAAGTTATAATTTCAATTATTGTGCCTCCATGTTGCACAAACGTACTTGATTCTATTCCTGGCTATTCCTAAAGTTAGCATTGCTCAGGCATTATACTCACTCACTGTCTCATTCTCAACAAATTTAATTTTCGTGTTGGACACTGATTTGAAATAACTCTGAAATCGTATGTTTAAGGATTGACTAATCTCTGCTTTCCAAATACGCATGAGAAATAATCAATTACATGGAGATTAAACATGCATTTTAGTTTCTTCTTGTTTTAACATTATCTCTTAATTTTAAGAGTTATTCCTACCCAATGGTGTAATGACAGGAAGGCAAATGAGAGCGTAGATGCCCCCGGTGACAGTCTTAGGGGGCGCCATTAAGCAAGATATTAATGCGTTTTATGTCATTTTTTATTCTATATATGACAATGGGCGCCATTTTTAACCACTTAACTTAATTTTCTTTACTATCTAATAAGATGCCGTCTTCTGTTTTGAAAAGCGGTTGCCGTTTTTATTCATCTCAGAAGGCATAGAATACTTGAGATGTTTATGGATTCTAGGTAATTTTTGTGTAAAATTATAAAGATAATTAAATTTTAATTTTAAGACCAAAAATGCGATAATTCGATGCACGAGTATTCTCGGGCTGGTAAGTTAAGCGGTTAATGATTACGAATGGGTGAGAAAAAATATTATGCCCCGGGCGCCAGTTACTTTTGCTACGCCATTATTCCTACCGAACAATATAGCTTTCTTAACCAGTTGATAAAAATTCGAAACAAATAGCGGACTAACGAGACTTATCCTTTTTCAACTTATTGCTAATCATTTGCCAAATTTCAACTCATGAAAAAGTTTTGTGACTCATGAAACTCTTCAGATTCTCGAAAAATGGTGATTTCCTACTGAAGAAAACAATCAATATCCATTCACTTTCCACCACTGACCCATTTATCTCGGAGATCTGCAATAAATATTAAATAAAGTGCACAGCAGAAACAAAGTTGGAATAAGTAAATTGAAAGCAATCTCTTTTGTGTTTCAATTGAATGTGACCCTAAGCTTCGTTTCACTCGAATGCACAGCTTAAATGATTGTATTCCAGCCTCGTATATCTACCTTTCTGGATGAACGAACTTGAATAAATGCGCTTCTTCGTAAAATGCACATGATGAGAAAAAATAACAGTTTTCTACATAAAGAAGTTCCCGAAAGTAAAAAGCCATCAGAATCCTTCGACAGTAATCTTTGGCTTAGTCTTCTAAAGCCATCTTAAATATTTAGTAGTTAAGATTATAATGAAAATTTTATTAAGAATGGCTATTTAACTTGTTTATTGTTTGTATAAATGGAATTTTGTAATCGATTTCTCAATCTCTTCCTGATGAGTAGATTTCTGAAATTTTGTACACTTGTGTATCCTCGATGACAATAAATTTATTTTACTATGATCAGTTAATTGACTGATATAATAAAATTTAGATTCCACACGAGAGGCGCCACCTGATACTGAATATGAGGAAAAACCTCCTTTTCAAAATTTTATAATATTTATAGTAATGAATTATTAATTAGACTAAAATGTAGAAAATAAGAGAAATAAAAGGTTTCTAAAACACGCTTTTATTAGTGTTCTAAAAGGTACAAAATTATTTTTAACGGAAATCTGAGAGCGAAAACAAAAACGTTATAGTGAGAGGTACTAAAACCAATAAGATATGGAAACTAATCCATAATTAATATCTTAAAAAGAAAATTCCTAAACATTCATTAAAAAATTAAAATTCATTATGAATGTGATTAAAATTCCAAATACTTTAATTACTCTCCAAATGCTTTAATTACTTACCTTTATAAATTTTCCTTAAAATTCCAAATACTTTAATTAGTTAGCTTTTATAAAATACTTTAATTAGTTTCATTAAAGATTACATTAGGATTTTCAATAAGAGCTTCAGGCTTTTACTTTTTCCTTAGATCCCAGAGTTCTGATTTAACCCATTAATACCCAAGTTGCATTTTTACTTTCTCGTGTACGAAGAGAAAGTATTGTAATCGTCAAAAAATTCGAACTCGAGATTTTGACGAATCTCCACGTTTTAGGCCTCCCTGATTCCGAAAAACACAATTTTCGAATTATGTCTGTCTGTATGTCTGAGTGTCTGTGAACACGATAACTCGAAAACTATTAGAGCTACGGGGATGATATTTGGTATGTGGTCTTTAAACATAATTTGTAGGTTTCTATCAAATTTTGGACAAATCCGTCCACGGGAAGTCTGTCTGTCTGTATGTCCGAAATCATGTGAACACTATAACTCAAAAACTTGAATAGCTAGACGGATAAAATTTTGGTACACAGTGTTAACGTCATGAATGTAGGTCCGTATAAAATTTTGGGACAAATCCGTCAAAGGGTTGACTGTCTGTCGGTCTGTTTAATTTACTATTGAAACCAATCCGCACCGCCACACACATACGTACTGGAAGCAATCTTCTGTGCACGCGAAAGGAGCGAATTACGTCAGTTTGTCCTTGAGACGGCAAGAGTAGCAGTGTGCGATAGATGCGTTTTAATCGGTACGCATCTCTTTGAATTGGATTCTAGGTAAAGAATCCAATTCAATCACTATAATGAAAAACCTTCTGATAGTCATTGGATTCTGGATAACAGTAGGTTCGAATTTTTTTAGCCACGCGGGAGTAGGAGAAACGGCACCTTTTTGGGGAAGTATACGAGAAAGTTTAGAGGAAAACACTCCCGCTGGTTTCAATAATATTTTGTATAAGATAATATTATAAAAAAACATCCGGAAAACTACTAAAACAATTCTTACCTGAAAACTTCGCTTCATTGGCCTCCTAAATCTAGCGTCCCTATTTGGACAAAGTCCTATTAATAAAGTAAAAACTATCAAAATCTAAAATTATCTAAAATTCCAAAAAGAAAACATATTCTTATCATTGTATTTATTGATATATTTGTTAAATCCAAATAAATTAATTGATAAATAATTGAACAAACTTCCCTTTTTCTTCTTCACTTTGAGAAAAACTACTTTCTGAGTCTGATTTGAAAATAAAAAGGCTGCATTATCAACCGAACGCTTGATACGTGCTTGCCATCGATTGAATATAAAAAAACGAATACATAAAAATACTTTTTTGTAAAATTTATGTTGAAAAATAATTCCTGTGTTTATGATGCATTTTAGAAGCGTCCCTTTAGGAACGCTAAGCATTAATGTATTAAAGTGAAACGATGCTAAAAGAGAATTATGGCAGAAAAATTATAAATCATTGGAAACGTCATCGATGAAATTCTAAACAACTGGCGATTGATTACTCATAAATGATCTTGTTAGATTGCCGACTATGAGGAAAATCATGTCATAGAATCGTGCTTAATATAATTAATTGGTAAAAATGATGATGAAGAGATTTATAACGATTACAATATAATTCAAGAGTCCCTAAAAAGGGGCGTTAGGCATTAATTTGTTAAGAAAAAACAGTATTCTACTTTTTAACATACTGATTAAAAGAATGCTTTGAAACTCTTTTTTAATAAAAATTTAACGCTCGTCTTATAAAAGCTACCATTAAAATAGAAGTACTGTAGCTGTCCCCATAATGAGCTACTCTCCTTATCTGATTAGGACATTTTGGCTATTAGAATTTAATCTATCTAGGTGAGATCTGTTCTGAGTAATAAATTGGAGAACATATTGGTTTGGAACATATTGGGCGATAGCTTCTCTTCACGTCAATTAATTGAAATCAGGAGAGTAGATGGTTTCTACTATCTCAGAATTCCAAATGAGACAGTAGCCAGTTGTCATTTATGACTTCAAAGGCAAGAGGAACTTCATTCTAAATTAAGGGACTGATATGCAGCCTGGTTAAAAGATTATTCTTGTACGCTTTTATTTAATTCTACTTGCTTCATGTTTGTAATGATGGAATTTTAGAATCTGTTCTTTTTTTTTTACTTACTTCACGAAGGGTTAGAGCTCTAGAATTTTCTTCATTTGTGTGTTCTCGATGGCTATAGTAAGTATTTTCAAAATATAACTATCGTTTAATTGATTAAGTTAATTAAATTTTGGTTCCATACAAGCGGAGCCATCTGGTAGTGAATTTGTGAAGAAATGGATTTCAAGATACCACAATATATATATAACAGTTAAAATTGATAAAATTAACGAAAATTAAAATAAAAATCAACAGAACTTGAATTAAAAATTAATTAAAATTCTTTTGCATTATACAGAAAGGCGCATATGCAGCTGCTTCTGATAGAATACACGAAAAACAAAATTAGAACTTCGGAAAATAAGTTAAAAATTATAAAAAATAGGCATTAATAAAACCTTAAAATAAAACAAAAAAGCAAAATAGAACGAAAAATACAATTAGAATGAAAGCAAAATGGAAGAAAATTGTAAAAGAACCAAAATGGCGATTCTCCTCAGAGGCCACACGCCATTGTAGCTCTGAAGCAGGACAAAAATTTTCTGAATAAAGGAAAGACCATTAGTCAAAATTATTCCTTTATGTGGCCTGAATTTTTGTCCAACCTCTGAAAATAGGAAAAAAGGAAAAAAGAAAAAAACATGACAGATACCTGTACAACAGAATCAAAATTGAGACAAACCAAAAAGTCATCCTCTTTCAAAAACAGACGCTCTAAATAAGTGAAGCCAATAACATAAAGAAGCAAGCCCCTAGCGCCATCTATGTAGAAGAATTCGAACTATTCTCCAGAAAAACAGAGATTCTTAAAACTGCTTTTTTAGAAATTTATTAACTTCTGGGAAATAACCAGGATATCCGTTATCTTTTAATACATTTTTTAAATTATCTAAAGCCTTAACAAAAGTATATTGGTTATTACAAATATTTTTAATCCTATTAATTTGAAAAAATATAGAATTTCTTAAAATTTTAAACTGAAGACATGTATGAAAATTGCAGAGTGTTATAGCTTTGAACTTAAAATCTTTACGTTTATCATAAAGTCCGACACAAACTCCTGAATTTATAATTTTAATTTCCAGATCCAAAAAATTACATTTGTTCACTTCATTAATAGTTTTATTTAATTTAAGCTCCTCTGGATAGCAGTTAAGAATGGAATTAACATTATCATGATTAAATAATAAAAGGTCATCAATAAAACGGAATCCGAAAACAAGTTCATTCTTAATTAATTCTCTCTCAAATGAATGAAGAAATAAATTGGCCAATGCACTGGAGAAGCAACAACCCATAGGAATTCCGAGGACCCATAGGAACCGAATATATATAATGAACAATAAATCAAAGACTAAAAAGCAGAAAATAATTAAATTTTAAAAATTCTTTTTCTTTAGTACACTAATAAAAGTGTGTTTTTAAAAACTGTTTTTATACAGCTTATTTAGGTTAAAAGACGAATTTCGAAAAAAACGATTTATTAATTAAAACTTAATGCTCATTTTATGAATTTTATCAAAATAGCAGTACCGTAGCTGTCTCCATAATGAGATATTCTCCCAGTCTCAGAGATCAGGATATTATGGCTTTTAGAATTTAATCTATCCATTTGGGATCTGAATTGGTTAATAAATTGGAGGACAGATTAGCTTCTCTTCAAGTCATTTGATTCAAATCAGAAGAGTAGATATGGTTTCGGCTTTTGTAGAATTCCAAATGAGACAGTAGTCAGCTTCAAAGGCACAAGAACCTTCACTCTAAATTAAGTGGTAGATATGCAGCCTGATTTACAATATCATTTTTAAATGCTACGTGCAGTTGAACGCTTTTACAATAAGTTGCGAAATGCCTTTTAAATTTATAGGGGAATGAATATCAGTCAGAAAAATCCGGTAACTTTCATTTGCTTACATATTTAATAAAAAGCATTCGAATTCCATGAAAATGCCATCCTAAAAATTCATTCTTATACTTAATAAATAAAAATATTTTCAAGTAATCAAGATATTCAAAATTTCCAGTATCCCTCTTCGTATAAGATAAAATTTGGTTTGGAATAAACTGTTTTTATTTTTAATAAGATCTGCACAATTGTTTTTGTATGTTTACAACACGTTTTATGCATACGAACGTTTTATACAAATGTTTTGCAAAAAGCTCTTCAGTTCACATAGTTTTTAGTATTTAAACTTCTTAACCGTTCCAATAGCGCCCAAACGGGCTTTTGTGTGGTAAATCTCTAAATAAACCAAACCAACTAGCAACAGTGAAAATTCGGTCGTGCTTCAAAAAAGATGCAGATCTATTCTTTTGCGTATGAGTAGCGTATTCGTACATTACACCACTCAGTTTCAGAGCCATCATATTATATTAAATAAAGGTGATTGGTTATCTTATTATTAATTTCTATTGGCTAACTCACTGTCTCATTGTAGATTCCTATTGGCGTCCTTTCGATTTTTTTCAATCTTATGTAAAATTTATAAATGAAAGTGACCTACATTTTATCCTGTGCGTTTGCATTTCATGTATGTTAGACCTGCTGTAAATATATGCATATACTGCGAACCATCGGACTCTGAAATTTTTTAACGCAGTCAATTTTTTAAATGAAATAATATTATTACCATTTTTTGTCTTCAATATTGAGAAGTTTTATTCTTAAGAAAAATTTCGAGTGCTATGCAATAAAAAATTTCAAATCCAGTTTGACCACAAAAACGTAAACATTAAAGGTCCATTATTTGCCTCGATATGAAAATTTGTTATTAGGTTTGATAAACTTATTTAAAATTCACCATTTTACATTATTAATTGCAATTTATAAAATTAGAAATATTATTAAAATCATTTGTTCAAAAAAGTTACAGTATTTTCGCAGATAAAATGAATGAAATGTTCATAATTAAATATAAATCTTAAAATATCAAGTGAGACTTTAATGGTTTATATTTGAGATTTTTCTCCTTCGTAAACAATCAGATTGAATCCTCTATGCAAAGTAGTGACAAAAATATGAAGACCTGTTTACGATAAATATTTTCGTTGAACAGGATCGAAATATGGAGTTCCACTATTTATCCTGTCCCATGATGTGTAGCTCAAATGCTTAGTGGATATCAGATGTCAATAAAATGTTGAGATGAAAAATAAAGCATCATTTAGTGGACAGTTTTAGCTGAAATAATTCGATTTGGAGGATATTTGTTTGACATTGAGGTCCAAGACACAAGATTGGATTTTGAGTTTGTAATTGCGAGAAGCAATTTTCGATGCTTAAAGCACTAGGTTTGTGGAACTAATGTCTATCCTTTCATAAAACCAGTAATTTACATATTTAAAATCAACCAGATATTCGTCTCGATATATATTTATAAACTACATCATTTAGGCTTTTCATTTTGTACATTTGTGAAATTTGAATTTGTAATTGACTTTTGCAATATGTACTGCAAACATCTGATAAAATTTCAGCTCAATTTAAGGTTAAAAGAATAAGACTCGTCATATATAATATTTCAGAAGAATTTCAGTCCAGGTAGTTGAATATTCTTCTTGAAAATCTCTTTTGCATATATATTTGCCAAGACACTATATGTACTTAGTTGTAGTTCTCTTATTATATTTGAATAATAGACCTACATTCAATATTCCCATGTTTTTGTTCTTGAGGAAGTTTGAGTAAATGTATCGAAGTCAAGATTAACTGCAATTTTGAGTGCAACTCGCATTAATGTCACACCAGTCAGTTTGTCTTGAGCCATGATTGGTCAAGTTTATGCTTTTAATTATTTCGATTTAAATAACTCTTTTCTGAACTGACGATGAATGCTAGTAATGTTACGAATCTGCGCCACACGATAAATAAATTTAGAACATTGCCTTTCTAGTTTTTAATATTTGAAAGAATAAAAAGTGCAGATGTGGTTTTAAAAATTCGCCTTCATATTACTTGCACTTCTTTACTTAAATGTGTTCCATCGATATTTCAAGAATTATTGTAAATCGGGCATCTTGCACCAAGATTCTGATGAAATAATAGCAGTTTCATCAGATGGAGATATGCCCCATCATTGTGGCGCCCCTAGGCGGGTGGCTAGGTACACCTAGTGGTATAACCGTCTCAGAAAGGAAATACTCATGGGATTTAATAAAAATAAACATTAATATTAAAGGATCTTTTACTAAAAAATAAATAAAAACAGCTTAATTTCATTCAGAATCAAGTAAATTTTTTTAAAAAAAAAATCGTGTCATTAGAAAAGGTTATCTAACTTAAACACAAGAAACTAAAATTTCGGCGGAGATCGAGCGGAGAAATCTTGGCTTCTTAATCGGAAAGTCGTAGGTTCGAGACCCGAATTAAATTGAAAATCCGCTGTGCATGCGGACATGTTAATTCGGCTTCTGAAGTCTCAGGTTCGAGCCAAGAATTAAATTGAAAATCCGCTGTGTATGCAGACACGTTAAATCCGTCAGTTGTCAAACGTTCTCCATCCTCGATGTGGTAGTTGGAAGAAAACGATGCTGCCGCTTCAACTGTTATCATCGCAATTGACCAAATAATGAGATCCGTGCCAAAGCAACCGTCGTCTAAAGCAATCGTCATGAAACGACACATTAATCTAATTAAACGAAACCAATGGCTCTCATCTGTCAAGTCCTGAAGATTTTCTTCTTATTGACGCTATTCTTAATCACAATAAGAGACGTTGATTCGAAGGTAATTAAACTATCTACTTTGATCAATCACGCGTCTGTTTAGCTGTAAGGATTTACCGATGTCTTCTATAAAGACTTTCTGTCTGAAAGGGTTTAATATCTGAAATTTAAGAGAAAGAATGTGTCAAGAAGAAAAATATAGAACACTACTGTATATACAGAATTACCCCTCTTTGACACTTTTCAAGGTACCGGAGGGATAATGGTATAAACAAGGAGAAGTGTAAATGGCTGAAAACTGCTAACATAAGTAAAATTGCTCGGGAAATCTGAGGAGACAGAAAAGTAGTAGTGTAAACAACGGGGGAAATTAAAGACAGGAATTTAAATGCGAGGTTCTACTTCAGTTGGTTGCATTGCTTTCCAAAATCAAGTTTGCTCTTTTCACTTTCTCGTATACGAAGTACAAAGAGAAAGTATTGTAATCGTCAAAAAATTCGAACTCGATATTTTGACGAATCTCCACGTTTTAGACCTCCTTGAGTCTGAAAAGCACAATTTTGGAATTATGTCTGTGTGTCTGTCTGTGAACACGATAACTCGAAAACTATTAGAGCTACGGAGATGAAATTTGGTATGTGATCTTTAGACATAATTTGTAGGTTCTATCAAATTTTGGACAAAATCCGTCGACGGGAAGTCTGTCTGCGTTCATGTGAACACTATAACTCAAAAACTTGATTAAATAAATGGATAAAATTTGGTACATAGTTGTATCATCAGGAAAGCAGGTTTGTTTCAAATTTTGAACCAAATCCGTCAAAGCGTTCACTATCTGTCGGTCTGTATAATCGCATACTTCTAAACATTATAACTCGCAAACCCTACGGCGTTGATAAATAAAAATTGGTATGAGGCTTGCTAACATTAATTGTAGATCCGTTCCCAATTTTCGTTTCAATCGGTCGAAAAAAAGTTGTTCAAATCGACTATTTGTCTTTTCTCATCACACAATGACGCGAGGCCGTTATTGTGTAATAGCGAGATTCACTTGCGCTAATCTTTTCCGCTTCTACCAACACCTTTCGCCTCCAAGCTTCCGATTCCCAAGCTTTTTTTCATTCCTACTATTAGTTCACACTCTCCCTATATATATATATATATATATTGTTCAAATTTTGCAATCGATTTTAAACTAACTTCCCGATGAGCTGGAGACTTGAAAATTTAAACATAGCTCAGAACTAGATGACAATGCAATATTAATTCGCTTTATTGTGTATCTGTTTGTCTGTCATTTCATATTTTGCATGACGCATGCACAGTACGTTTTTCATTATATCTCGAAAACTATTAACATTACAGACTTGGTTTTTGGGTATATGGATGGCCCATGGGATCATCGAAGCACCCCTATATTTTAACCATATCTTTGCGCATGCGCAGTACATTTTTCATTATATCTCGAAAACTATTAACGTTACAGACTTGGTTCTTGGATATATGGATGGCCCACGGGATCATCGAAGCACCTCCATATTTCAGCCATATCTTTGCGAATGCGCAGTACATTTTTCATTATATCTCGAATCACCTAAGTAGGAATTGGCTTAATTTTTTTTATATTACTTGTTCTCCACTGCGTTAGGGACGCGTTTCACTGCCTTTTAGCTTATTTTTTCTCCACATGTGTTAGGAGTAAACGAGAAAGTTTCGGGGAGGCCACTCCCGCTGGTTACAAACAGTATTTAAATTCTTCTAATAGAGTGCAGAGCATTGAAATGTCTGTTCATTTTTAAAGAACCTAATTACCAATCGTTCCACCAGATGGCATTACGATATCGAATTAAAAGAACTGCCCAGTTGAGCAGTGAAATGCTTTGAAGTGGTGTGAAGTTGTGAGCTAATCAGGAATTAAGAGTTGATAACTTTCAATTTTTTTGTTGCAAAAATGTTTTTTTCTCCATCGGTGAACTAGTTTTTTTACCGTCAATATGATAGCGTGTCCCGTTCATACTTCACAGAATTCAGAAATAACTACAATTAACTATTTCTGGATATGCTTTAATAAATATGAAAATGTTTAATATGACCTTTTTCAAATAAAGTCAAAAAGATAAGAAAGATCATACAAAATATCTTTTTAAAAAAGAAATCGGTTATGAATGTAACTCCGAGCTATCACATTTCTGAATAACTATACTTTTCAGTTAACACAACCGATAACCGCTCTCGCTTTGTAGGAGAATGTCGACTTCGTGTTGAATGATTGCTGATTGAAGCCATATTCCATCAAAGATATGCCGTGTGTATTCACCTACTAGACCTTATTCCCAACCTGTGGTACACCTACCCCTGGGGGTACGTGTAGTCGAAGTTGGTAATGGGGGAAACAAGAAAACTTAAGGGATTAAAAAAATTACAGAATTTTATTTCCCCAATTGAATACTTGTTATTTAATAACTATAACACTTGAATAGTTGATTACTACGAAGTGTAATTTTTAGCTGGCCTTTTAAGTTCATGCGAAATTGTTATTCATTTGTTTTGGCGTTCAACTAATATTATTGTAACAATTGAATAAAATGTAAAATGAAAAGTAAGCCCTGCAAATGTTATTAATTCGAGTCATTTGACTCTTAGTCTAAACCTAAGCCCTTAACATTATTGATAAAAACTTCTTTGCATAGAAGGATGGTTGGGAGTGGATATGATAGTAGGAGGTACGCGAAAATAAAAGTGAGTAATAAAGGGGTACGCGAGGTAAAAAAGATTGAGAACCTCTGTACTAGACGATAAATTCGTCATCTAGTGGGGAACGTCTTTGCATTTATGTGTCGTTCAATCTTAAAGAGTAGGATGCCTCTTCAGATGTCCCTCATCGTCATTCGGCAAAGTTCAAAAAAGAGGTATATCCTTAATCGAACCAGTATTTTCAAATTCGTAATTACTTTAGAAATAAAATTCTGTCAAGACTTGATGACCATCCATTTATACCCTAGCTAAAAAGTTCTTCGCATTCTTGAAACTTTATGAACACTCTTAACTAAGGAAGGATTTTGGGTCCTCAATCATAAGCAACTCTTCCAAAATTAATTACGAAGCATAAAGAAAACGATTAAATTCTGAATATATATAAAACAATTAAAATGTACCCATGAAAAGATCTACTTCGAAAGTATTCAGTTATCCTCAAATTGATGCGAGTATAATTGTCAAAAACACGATAATGGAACTGGCATTTTGAAAATAGTTGAGAAAGTGGGCATTTTTAAGAATTTTATTGAGATAATGCTTGTTGAATCTTCCTCTCCTAGTGATGTATAGTCTTTGTCTTGGGCCTGGAGGGAAGGTATTGTGCCCGAAAGTGGATAATTAGTAACACAATGGAAGGGTTCTCTTTTCCCCCTTGCGCCTGAAAAGACTACCGTTTCTTGGTGTCATTTTGTTAAGATAACTTTTGAATAAAGTTTGCTTTTGTAAAAGAATTGCGTTCATCATGCGTATCGTCTTGATTAGCTTAAGAAATTTTATGGAAATATTCTAAAGAATCTTAAATTAATTTGCTGCTTTTTAAAATACTTTTTGAACACATTTTCTGTATATAAAATTCTAATAATCCCATGATTAACTTTACTGATATTTATTTACAACGACATTTTAAATAGAATTAATAAATAACTATATTTGAGATAGCTTCAAAACAACTCTTCTATGAAGCTGCTAAACTACATACAGCTTTCATATGCACAATGGATGGTAAATTACATATGTAAATTTTGATTATTATATACCTAAATGTACATTGAATCGAATTTTTGACGTTGTATGAAGGGTGAATATCCTGAATTCTCATGTATACTTATAAATAAAATACATATTTTAAATAGCAGTTCGACGATTACTATTCGAAGATTCAAGTTTAAAAATATTCAATTTGTGCAAAAACTTTTATTTTGTTTCTCGTAGAGACAAAAAGCAATTCAGATATTGCTTTCTAAATCTTAACGGTAGCAAACTGGAATTTTTATGTAAGTTACCCTATTAGGGTGTCTCAAAAGAACTTTATAAAAAAAAACATTGCTCCCCGGGGGTTTTCCCATTCCTTTTGGTCCTATTAGAAAGTGTATGAAGTTTCAGTCCTCTAAATTAACAGGAAAGTTTGCATGTAAAGCCTTAAAATTTGAAAAAAGCTCTTAAAATGTAAAATTTTTAGATTTTTTTTAGAAATTTTATATCGTTACTAATGTGTTAAAACGGGTTTATATTTGTTCTTATGGACATGTTTACTTAGAATATAAACACACATAAGTATTAACTGTACCCTTATCCACTTATGACTTGAGCAAAAAAAGCATAATTTGATGAAAATTTACACTAATTCTACCTTTTTGTTTGACAGTTTAACACGTAACAATAAGAAAAAGACTAAATACTCACAGTAGTTAACCCTTCAACCGGCTGAAACGTAGAAAGTCGCTCTCTGATGACTATTCTAAGACCGGCTCCGTCGCAGAAAGTCGTTCTTCGATTATTACTCTTAAACCGACTCCGGCGTAGAAAGTTGCTCTCTGTTTATTACCCGAAAACCGGCTCCGAAACAATTGCGTTCACCATTTAGCTACAGAGAGGCCGTTTTCAAAGCATTCAGCTGAAATATTTTTGCCGTTCAAAGGGTGAATTATCAAAATAACTTGTAAAAATTCCAATAATTGTCAAATAATCTCATATCATCAGTCTAACTACTTTAAATTTCATTCAAAACTGACTTCATAAAACAAGGATTTTTTTTCTACTTTCTACAACAGACTAAAATAGATTTTGAGCCTGTTCTTCATTTTTTATTATTGAGAGACTGAAATCTTCCATTAATTTTAACCCTTGTTCGGCTGTGTCATTTACTACTTTTAAGTTGTTCTGGATAAAAGTTTTTATTTCTTCACTAAATCCGCGAACGAAACTTAGTAGCTAAAGAAGTTGGTGTTAATAATGATGTCCTGTGTCTCAGTCGTGAAACTGCGAGAAGGATAAGCAAAAAGGTTAGAACCGATATAACCCTAAACATGAAAACAAACTTCACTGCACCAAAAACAGTGTTACACTAGAATTATGGCAAACCAAGACAAAGCGGTTTTTGATAGATGTGCCGGTGTCCCAGGTTTTAAAAAAGGTGAACATTTGAGCGTTCCAGCTATACTAGATAGAACTGCGCAGTCACAAGCAAACTAAGCGTTTGAGATAGTTGAATATCGGGGGTTGTCTGAAAATATTTCTGCTCTTTGTTTTGATACTATAGCTTCAAACATTGGATGAAATAATAGTGCATATGTCCAGTTAGAGAATCATTTGAAAAGAAAGCTACTGTTTTTGGCTCGCAGACACCATGTTTTTGAACTACTTGAAGGTGCTGCGCGGAAATCAGTTTTCGGTACGTCAATGAGACAGGATCACGTTCAATTTAAACAGTTTTAAGAAAAGGACCCACACTTAAACATAGCAAGGCGAAATCTTAAAAGTTGCAAATATGGGTCGTAAACTGATAAACTTAAAAGAAGAGTCCATCTCCTTCCTCAAAATGGTCCTCAATGAAGAGAAAAATCTGCTTCTTCGAAGTGACTACAGAATGTGCCAAAATTATCTTAATACTGTTAGGACAAACTCACCCTCCCGGGAAGTTTGTTGGCAAAAGCCTGGGGCATTTCACAAAGCCAGGTGGATGTTTACGATACATTACTCGGCAAATATGTATGCTTTTAGTAAACGATTAGAATATGACAATGGTAAAATCCAAAAACTGCATCAAATGTGTTTGTTAAAAGCTTTGCTTTTTGTTAAAATTTGGTTGAATGCCTAAAAATCTGCAAATATTCTTGTGATGCAATGATTTCCTGCAAATTATTTGATGCTTTGGGAGTCCATGAGCATGTAAGAGAAATACGATCCTGGGATTTCCCGAACTGCCCTTTTAACTTTAAGTAGAAAATTGTGGTATTTGACTAAAAAGCAGTGACATTTTCTTTATTTTCTAACTAAATGTCATACTCTGGAAAGATGAAAATTACAGCATCTCTAATGAAATACAAAGCTAATTAAAAATCACTTTCCACTAGTGTCCTCGTTTTCCCTGTTTTAAATCACACCACAAAACTGCATCAATTAGTTAGACCGAAGTAATGGTTGATTTTGCATTTGTTGAACCAAGCTGGAGCCTAGTGGAATAATAAAGAAGATTTCGGGTTCAAAGAAATAAAAACTTTTATCAAGAACTTAAAAGTATTAAACGACATAGCCGAACGAGGGTTAAAATTAATGGAAAATTTCAGTCAATCCATAACCAAAAATGAAGAACAGACCCAAAATCTATATTTTAATCTGTCGAAAAAAGTACGAAAAAAAACTCCTTGATTTAAGAAGTCAGTTTTGAATGAAATTTAAAGTAGCTAGAGTGATGACATGGGATTATTTGACAGTTATCGAAATTTTTAGAAGTTGTTTGGACAATTAACTACTGTGAGTATTCAATCTTTTTCTTAAAGTTAAGTGTTAAACTGCCAAATAAAATTGTAGATTTTAACCTATCACTACATTCATTTTTATATCCTTCCTTTAACATTTTAGAAAATTTTTAAGTTGTTATTGTGAACATACAATAACTATCGTATGGTGTGTCCAAAAAGCAAAAATGCAGAATTAATGCAAATTTTCCTCATTTTGTGCTTTTTTTTCCTCGCGTCATAAGTGGTTGAGGGTACAGTTAATATTTATTTGTGTTTATATTCTAAGTAAATATGTCCATATGAACAAATATAAACCAGTTTTTACACTTTAGTAACTATATAAAATTTCTAAAAAAATTATAAAGATTTTAGATTTTAAGATCTTTTTAGAAATTTTAGAGCTTTACAGGCAAACCCTCCTGTTAATTTAGAGAGCTGAAACTTCATAAACTTTCTATTAGTATCAAAAGGCATGGGAAAAACCCTGGGTAGCAAGGCTTTTCAATTTTTTTTTAAGACACCCTACCTCCCTTTTATATCTGGCTTCCAAATTATAAAAGAAAAATCACGCCAGGTTTCGCAGACGCGCAGTAATATTATTTACTACAAATACTCATATTTTCTCTAATATTCAAGGTATTTACTTCAAATTTTAATACAGTGCTTCTCTAATACAATGTCACGTATTCTGTAAGTTTTGCACTATTTGGTTGAAAACTCGGCATGTTATAAGAAAAAAACATGCGGGAAAATGTGGGATTTTTTTAAAGAAACCTTTAAATCTTTCCGAACATTCGTGCTATTTTTACGAAAATACAAATAAATATTGTGTACACCAACACATCAAACAAAAACATTGATGAAAGTTGCAAATCATTATAAGCTTTTTCCCCTCTTCATCACGCGACCTAATCTTCACTGTAAAATGTGAGCTCCGACTACTGTATGTCCTACGACTGTCCACAACTTATTGCGAACCATTTTACTTTTTCATCTTACGAATGTTGCTTAACTTTTGGACGTGAGTGCAGATAGCTTCAAGAAAATATTCCTTTGATTTTCATTTCTACTTTTCCGCTAAAGATGACAAAAGTAAATACTTTAAATGTTGATTCATTTCTTAAAATATTTCTTCGTGTTTAATTCATTATTGTCGTGGAGTTTTGATTTTGAAATTATTCTGAGTGTTGTTAATAGATTGTTTACATCTACTACTCTATATCCAATCTATATACTATATACTCCTTTACAATATAATCATTTATGTAATTAACACTTCATCAAATTTCCAGCATATGAATATCTCGATTAAGATTTTAGAAATCCTTTGATAGATTTAAGAGCCCTTAAAACATTACTAATCAAATCTTTAGATTAAGTAAATTAAGAATTTCAATTAGAAATTTACACCTTCAAATATTTAGAAGTTTCAAAAATTTAGAATGTCACTACACCTTTCTTATCAAAACTCAAAATTTATTGCTTATTAACTTCAAGGTGACTAACCACAGATTTCAATAATCTTAAAATATCATAACCTTAACTTCATTTGATATTAAACAAATTCACAAACCACCAACTAATATCTCCACTTAATGAAACTCTTAACAACAGGCATAAGATGCATTCTCTACTTAACTTCTATTTCAATTATCCTTTAAATAACATCCATAAATAAAAGACAATAACTTAGAAAGTGATTAACTATGTGCGTTGTGTAGTTTTAGAAGAATCTAAGTCTGCAATAACCTTACATAAATCTCATTTCTTACACAGTGCTTAAGTATTTGACAAGAAAAACAAAGCCAAATTTCTTAAACTAACACATTTATTAAACAATCATATGATACTTCAATATATAAAATCATTGATAAAACGAAAGAATACTCAAATGCTGTATCATCAATATCATCACTTAATCACATAATCAATATAAGGGTCGACCCTTTCTCAAACAGATTTTTAATTAATTGTTCATTAATGATTCCAAATTTTACCCTAACAGCCTATCCAATTATTAAAATATTAATTTATCATTTTTTTAGGATTATATGAGTGGCCATCTCTAATTTAAAATTAAATTGATATTCAAAACTATTACAAATATTTTTCCCATAAAAGGTTAATGTATTACTCAGTCAATATATAAAATTTATCTAAACACTCATAACCTTTCTCATTATAACTAGTGAATTATTCATTTGCAATAGATGTAACTTCACTTCTAAACAACATACATTGATTAATACACATTTACTGATGTCAAATCATTCCAAAAAAAACATTTCTGTAAATAGCTTAGATATTCTATGTTCGAAACTGATGAAATAACTATGGATTTGCTTACACATTCAAAATAATCATAAAATATTAAAAATTGCATGAAGCATAATGATTTCAGCATTCTAAAAACCTTTTAATTCATACCAAATTATTACACATTTCTAACATGATTATTTTATTTTAAATTTAACATTTTTATCCTCATCATAAATCATAATTTTCTTTTAATAATTTTGTTATTTAAGATTTTACATTACAATTGTTTCAATTTAAATGCTTGTTGTCTAAGATTTTATTTTTGCATTTCTTATAAATTTATTTTATTTGATATTTAAACTCATTCATTGCATGTCTTACAAATTAAATAATTCAGTATTTAAAACTAAGAATTTCGAGCTCCCATTTAATCCCTAAAGTTACTCCATTCAAAAATAATTTAAATAAAACTTATCTGTTCATGTTGACGGCGGGAAAGTTCCTTTTTCATCATTTGGCACACTTCAGTTGGCGATCTCAGATATTGGGAAATGTCTGCAACAGGTTGGTTTAAATTCCTTCTTTAAGTTCCTTAACATTTTTGCACATTTTTGATGGCGTACTCCGATAATGGGAAATGTCTGCAAAGGATGGTTTAAATTCCTTCAATAAGTTCTTTAACATTTAGCACATCTTTAGCTCGACCGGCTTTGGACGTATTTTTCCCGGAGCTCACCGCTGGAATTGTGAGGATTTCAAGAGTAAACAGCTAATGGCGGATTATATTTTTTTTGTAGTTACTTCTTCCGGGACATCAACCGCACCGTACGAATCACAACACTGTACGCAGGACGATTTACCACATATCTCCTGGATGTCAATCGTTCGGCATGAAATAAAATTCATAAACATTGGGACGATAGCTTGCTGAACTCTGATCGCAAGGGGAAAAACCCCTTTCGGCACCAAACGATATTTATCCTCATCTTTACTTCGACAGTTCAAAAAAAATATCCCCAGCGATGACGAGGATACTACTTCGAATTTTCTCATATCCTTATGCTAGACGCTCTTTACATTTTCTTCTCCATGTGAATCCTCTTACCAATTTTTCTCTTTTTAAAAAAATTTTTAAGTCAAGTCCCCTATTTTCAGTCAATATTGAGAGAGCGCGTGCCAGTCATCAGGTCAGATCAGGTCCGGTCAGATCAGGTTAGGTTTTTCTAAATTCTCAAACTCCCCTTTTTAAATCCCTCCTGGCGACGGCATTTACGCCAAAATAGTCAACTTATTAAGTTATCATTGGTTAAAAGTTTTCAAAATCATGCAACCCCTTAAATTAATTCACGCCCCCGAGCTCTCCTGTCCAATCCGGGCTACCTACAGAGCATCTTCTAGCAATAGACCACCACGTGTGGCTCTGAACTAATTTCAGCGAAAAGGGATTATTATATGTTGACAGACATCTAACAGAAGCTACCCGTGCGAATCGCACCCAGGTCAAAGGTGAAGAAATAGAAATCGTTCGTTCCTCGCAATGGAGTAATAACTTTTAGAATGGAATTCTACAAGAGAGCTCTTGTCATGGAAATGGCAATAATTTTTGTCGGAAATGTTTAGAAATTTCGGGAACTGAGCCAAAACAGGGTCAAAGGTTTCTGAACTAAAGTTCTACAGCTGCAGAAATGTGTGTGAATCAGAATTTTACCGACAATTTTAAGGAGGTCACCCACGAATTAATCCACCGGCTGTTTTTAAAAGTGGAGAGGGAACATTTTTTTTGCTTAGGTTTATCCGTTGTTCACAAGAAAGCAAAGAGTTGAGAATTCTCAGGCTTTCTTCGCGGGCGGTGAATGCTTAGCTTATGGCAGGACGTCTATTTTTCCTGTAAAGGTTCAATGAACTCTGCTTTGAGATCTATCTTTACTGAACTTTTACTCAAATAAGATTTAAATAATTTTCCCAAATAATAAATTCGTAATTCTTCATTTATTTTGCTGAATACTTAAAGAATAAGATAACGATATTTGAGGGATGAAAATAAAATGGGTGAAGAATAATTAAATAAAATATAAAAGGAATAATCAATTAATTTACATAACACCATGGCTGTGTATCAGACCTTTATCATTGCTGTAATTAAACAAAGGATACACTAATCGACTTAAAAAATAAAATAAGAATAAATAAAGCTAATTAATTCATCATATTATACACGGCTGTGTAGTAAATTAATTTAAGACACACTATCTTCTATAATTCCAACAGTCACTTTGAATTTTATAAATAAAATATTCCAATTAAGCTTTACATAATTTTAATTAAATGCCATCCTTTTTTAGAATTTACAATTAAATATTTCAATTGAATTTTTAGTGATTTAACTAAACTTTACAATAATACAGTTTAATTTTCATTCCTTTTTAGAATTTAACAAATAAATATTCTAATTGTCATTTAGTGATTTAACTAAACTTTACAACATTATGCTATTAACCGCCTTACACAACCAACTTGCTGACCTTGAATTTTGGCTTTCCTGACTGTTAAAGTATTAATATTGTTGCAAAAGTTTTACTGTGGGTGTATGGTGTAAACAGTCCAACACGTAGGATATGGAGAATGAAGGTTTATTTACAAATATGCAGGAAAACACGTAGCACAGGTACAGGAAACAATAGTTCTTGCACAGATTACCAATGTAAATAGACAACAATTCACAGGTAATAACAGTTCAGCGCTTTGATATTTAACAAAACAAACAGTCTGCAAATAACTAGTAACGACAATAACTGCACTTTCAATAGCGCTCAGCTCACCAGCTTCCTAGTTCGCACTGCGGACGAAGCTCTAAAGTCGTTCGCAATGGATCAACACACCTCCTTCATCCAAGCGCTCTCCTTATATAGTCTTCCCCGGCAGGCCATGACGTCACATGGAATTATGTAGTACATTCAAGCGTATCTTCTCTCCTAATAGAAATATCGAGAAGATTCCAGCACCTTTGAGATCCCATATTTCATCGCCGAAGTCGCCAAATTTGTCACCAAGTTTGTCGCCAAGGTCAGGGGTCCAGACGTGGCTGCTGTCGGTCATCTCATACTTACCCTTGTAAAACTCTCTTCCCAACCATAAGACTCACATTGCTGGGAAGCGACTTTCCATGTTTGTAACAATATGGATTGCACAACTATTTGAATGCGCATGCTTTTGCATGTGCTTTAAACTATGCATGCTTTCGAAGAAAAGCTTAAGAGTCGCATTTTCTTTGCTATTTAATAAGATGACCCCTCCTGTTTTGTAAAGAGGCTGTCGTTTACATTCATCTAAGAAGGCATAGAATACTTGAGATGCTTATGGCTTCTACGTAATTTTTGTGTTAAATTATAAAGCTAATTAATGATTAAATTTTAGTTTATAAGCCTACAAATGCGATAATTCGATGCACGTCAATATGACGGGCACGATGATTAAGGGGTTACTGTTAAATGTGTTTAATTAAATATCTACACAAGGCACAAAATTAATAGATAAGGAAAGTTTTAAAATATATACATCCATATAATATACACATAAAATATATATTAGTTATAAGATGAAAGAATTATTTGATGCTTTGAAAAATTAAACGAAATAACCCGAAAATGAAACTAAATTTCAGAAATAATGTAAAAAAATCCTTAAAAAAAGATAACTTTAGAATTGTTCAAGTTTTGTGGAGAGTTAAATTTTTTGTCATATTTTTGTTTTCCGTATAATGTCTGGAAAACAGTTATATTAATTAACTTCGAAATAAAAATGAATCTAAAAATCTGTAATTAGAAAGAAAACCAAAGACATAAATCCGTTATTATATTATAAAGTGCATCAATTTGAAACTGGTGCGAGAAAATATTTCACGAATGTATGAAACCAATAACACTAGGATATGATGTTCTATCGTGATGTTTCCTATTTTTCTATCAGTAAAGTTTGAAAGATGAATTTACATTGTGAACTTACATTAGAATTTACAGTTTTAATGTAAGAGCATTAGAAACATAAATTCAGCAGAAACTAAAAAAAAATTAATACACCCATTCTTTTCGATTTAATTTTTAATCATTTGCCAAATACAAGAACTTTGTGAATTTTTCAGATTCTTCAGTAATGATTACACAGAAAAACAAATCTTAAGGAATTTTCTGTTCCTCAATATACATTGAGTGTTCCTTATAGATTTCAGGGTACTGAAAAAGAATGTGTTTGTAACAATTTTCTTTCACCCTTCAATTTTCAGGAATTTCATTTATAAGTTTTGGATTACATAGTCTATCGTACAGCATTTATAACTATATTACATTTTTCTTTTACTGCGCTTGATCCACAAGTACATTTTTTTTTATTACAGCAATAGAACATATAACAAGAGAGTAGAAAGAGAATTTCTTTTGATAAATGTTATGTATGCGACCTTGAACAGATGGCGTTAGTTGTCCCGTTGGTCCCTAGGTCGCCAAGGTTGGAATCTCCTCCAAAAGAACACTATAATATATCCATTTTCCGAAATCGACATAAGAAATATTAGGGGTTTTTTCCCCGAAAAAAAACTATATATATATTATAATGACAATGATATTATAATGACATAAGCGGTTTATGTCTGCTTTAAATTGTCAATATAACTCGGGGCACTGGCGATTGTTCATCGATGGCTCGAAAACCAGCTTGAAGGCTGTGCTACTCCATAATGGAAATGCCCTACCGCCTTTTCTAGTAGCATATTCTTGCATAATGACAGAATTTTATGAAAATATGAAGATATTGCTTCATGAAATTGACTATTCATATTATAATTGGAACATATGTGCAAATTGTAAAGTAATTGCCATTATCACTGGTATACAACTAGGTTATACAAAATACCGCTGTTTCCTGTGCGAGTGGAACAATAGGGCAGAACATCAGCATTATATCTAAAACAAGTGGCCAAAGCTCAAAAAATATCCAAAATATTCTTCTAATCGATAAAAAAAGTTATTCGCCCACCTTTACAAATAAAGTTGGGATTGATGAAAAATTTCCTAAAACCGATGTATAAAGAAGGGCGTGGATTTCAATACCTGAAAGAACACTTTCTATTGCTACGCTACGCAAAAATTAAGGAGGGTATTTTCGTTCGATCACAAATTAGGTCCCTTATGAAGGACAAAAATTTTGAGGATACATTTAGTGATTTAGAAAAAGCAGCTTGGTTTGATTTTTAAAATGGTGTGGCACATTTCTTAGGAAATAAACGAAATTCTAAATATGAAAAGTTCATTAAAGTCATGTTAAAAAGTTACAAAAATTTAGGTTCAAAGCCATTGTTTTTTTTTTTTTTTTGTCTTATTTAAATTTTTTCCCTGAAAGTGTGGGAGGTGTAGGAGACGAGCATAGGGAGCGCTTCAACCAGGATATTTCGGCAATAGAAAGCCAATGGCAGGGCAGGGGGCCCTTATTACGCTCGGAGATTGCTGTTGAAACATTATTGGGGAAACTACTGTATAAGAGAGCATCCACAGTTAAGGCATTTACTACTACTACATAAAATATGAAAATTAGGAAATTTCTTAAGAATATCATTACTTATCATAAAAATTTTATAAACCGCGTAATTTTTCAGTGTTTTATTAACAATCCTTTCTTAATACTAAAATAGCAAATGCCAAAATTTATATGGAAAATACATTGAATAAATGTTATAAAATTGAGATTTTCAAGATTTTTAATTTTTTAAAAATCTGTGGGTGATGGAATATTTTTAATGTCATAATGCTTTTTTCAACACCCTCTAAAATATAAAAGTCACCACTTAATTAATGAGGAACAGAAACCTTGTTTACCAGTGTTATTTCTTAATAAGGAAATCCATAAACCCCTTTCTTTTTCTAATATTGACACATTCATCTCGAAGAACTGCAACAAGAGCTCGACAGAAATTCCCTTTCAGAAACGAAGTTAAAACAAATAAACAATTACTTTTGTATTTCATCTTTTTGTTTGGAAGTAATTGAGTATCAGTAAACAACGGATCTTGACTTTTGAGTGAAACTTATCTTCAGAAAAGGGTCGTATTTCAGCTGTGTGCCTTCCTTTCCGGATCAATAAAGTTTAACGAATGTTTCTTCATCAAAATTGGACATGACAGTCGTGAAGAAGTATCTCAAGAATCCCCTTAAGTGAAAAGCCATCAGAATTGTTCACCAGTTTAATATTTTCCTCTATAGCCTTGTAATGTCATTTTTAATATTCATTCATTAAATAAAAGGAAACGAAGTTATTAAACTGTTGTCAAAAAATAGAACAATTCAGTCTATTTTAGAATACATCTTTCAACTGTTACTGATGTCGAAGAATAGGAAACATTAGCGTAGTATATCATAGCCTAGTTTTAGTGGTTTCATGGATAGTTTTTAAAAACTAATTATTTCATTTTTGTATATTTCTTTTTAAAAAATCTAGCTCAACACTCTAATCTCTATATATAGAAGGCAAATACCATTCATTCACTCACTGACTTATCACAAAATCTCCCAAACCACTAGGACCAGAAACTTGAAATTTGGTACGTGGTTGCTTCTTGGGTAGTAGATGACGAAGTTAACTAAGAAATGATTTTTCGAAACTTTTAATAATTGCAAAATACTCTACTTTTTAACCTGTTTTTTCGCAATAATTTCGGAGTATATTATGGCACAAAAATCATTTTTACATCATCTTAAAGTTCAGAACTTCGGCTTTTCAATTACATCAGTTTCAATTCCATGCAACATTTTGGTTTTATTTTAATTAGTTTTTCAAAATGTTTTCAAACACAAATTTTTAACAACGTTTTCATTGTTGTAAATAAAATTCAAACCAATCCCATTATTTCAACAACTTTTTCATTTACTTGCTTTTACCAATGTTAAGATTAGGATAATATAAATAGTTTTCTTGGGGAATTAAATCGAGAACTTTCATTTTTGCATTCATTGCATTCCTGACATTTATCGCACCTGCTTCAAAGCAATACCTTTTTAAAACGTGGCAACATATAATTGCTTTGGGATCTTTTTGTGAACAACTAAGTAGATTCAAAATATTTTCATTCTTTCTTCAAGCATTTAATACATTTTTCGGTTATTTTAAAAAACTGAGGTATGTAAGTGCTTTTCAGTTTTCAAAGAAAGTTTTTATTGAAATTTTGCTTAGACTTAACTGCATAATACTGGCGCCAAACTTGAATTTTCTCGGTATATTGCCTCTTTCTCAGTATATTCCCTATCCCACAGTCATTTCCTCTGACAGCTTGGTCATTCTTCAGACTGAAGGAAAAGTTACAAATGTAGTTGAACAGGAAGTTCTTTAAAATTACTTACATTCTGAAAAAAAATTATTTTGCTTTGCTACTTATGAATATAATAAACCCAAAATATGTTTTATTCTTCTTTATCAGGATGCATAACGCGGGCGGAGCTGCGATGGGAATGTTAGTTTATTTTAAAGCGTTAAGTTCTTTTTTTAAAATTTTATTGACATTTGTCCGTTTTATGTAAAAGCAGAGCAGTTCAGTTCTTCCAAGCCTCAATGCGCAGTAAACTCCCATGGTGGAAAATAATGTAACTGGGTGCGAATGTGCACAAATATAGGTAAGTGTATGCGAATCTTCATTCTTAAGGGTGCGTCTCGTATGTTCCTACTGCTTGAAATGTTGTGTGTGCAATATATAAGCATCTGTGTTTGATTATTAAATGTTTATGTGTGCCTCATAAGAAGGGCTTTTAGGGTTCAATTTGTGGATTCTGTTATGAAAGTATAACAGAAATAATTTTGATTTGAATTATTTTAAGTTCGTGAATGTATCAGAAGGGGTAAACTTTCATAAGCCAATCGAAATGAGTCACAAATATACCTGATAAGGAAAGTTGGAGCAGAAATACTAAAAGGTAGACAGCCACTATATTTAATATATCTTCAA
>BGPR01019335.1:0-29472 GCA_013235015.1 Araneus ventricosus
ATTACAACTTAAACGTTCAATATGGATTCACCAGAAGTAGAGACTTACCATCAGTTAAGACGAATGGTGAAGCTTTGCTTAACAAGATTGTTTTTGTTAAGCCATCTTTAATTAATTATGCAAACACTGCTTTCAGCATGTCTAATCTGAAACTGCGAGATAAATCCTATTATAAAGTTTTTTTCTGTATAAACCGTCCTCTAATCCACTTTGACTAACTATGCTTTAGTAATATCTAATGCCCTTATTTTATAGACATAAGATGAAAGTATTTCGGATATGTCTAAACTTTTGAAGATTCAATTCTCACTTATCCATAATATCGTTATAGTTAATAGAATCAAATTTTACTCAAAGCCCGCCATACCATTAGGAATTTCTGTCTCATCTGTGCTGGAAATAATCGATTTATAAAAGGTTTAAGAATCAATACTGCTTATGATATAATGCATGCAAATTATATTATTAAGAATATTACATGAATTTAATATTCCATTAACATCAGACAGGAAAACTTTCCCCTTTTAGAGACGAAGCTGTCTTATATATTACGCAACTAATCAGCATCACGCGACACATGATTTCATAAAATGTATTAACATAGTTTCTATACATTTTATTAGCTTGTTGCAACGATGATTTTCTTTTCACTGTAAATGATTCATTCATTTGATTAAGTTGCACGAATTAAATTATATATCAATAAAATTCAATTAAATATAAATTCTTCTTAAGTACATTATTAGTTTATCTTATAAAATTCCTTAAGGTTTGTATGGTGTATATATTTTGCTCAGACATTAATTGAGTATAATGAATATTTTATTGCATGTGACATTATATTAAATTTTTGACCGTAAATTTTCAACATTTTCATTCACTTAATTCATTATTCATTCATTTATTAAAATGAATAATCAATTAACTATACAAATTATTGAACCCAGTAACATTTGTTTGGTTGAAGAAAAGAAATTTCAGTTGTATTGGCATTAAAGACTTTCGGATATCTAAATATATCTTTTATTTCTTTTTTACTGGTTAGATAAGTTAAAGGCAAATGAATTTTCTTATTGGACTAAAATAAAGCGAAAATGGTTTTGAGAAATAAAAGTCAAAGATTATTTTCTAGTTCTTTTCTTACTTAACAAAATTAAGATGGGCAGAAAATAATTAAATTTTAACAGTGAAAATTAAAGTAAAAGAATCACAGTTTTAAACATATATCTACTTTACACAATTACACTGAAGAGCCAGAAAAACTGGTGCAGGAGTTTGAATGCAAATAACGGAGATTTGCAACCCATCAGCCTAACGCAATGCGGTATATAAGACAACAGGTATCTGACAAAGCTGTTGGATCGGTTCCTGCTGCTGCAATGGCAGGCTATCAAGATTTAAGTAACTTTGAAAGGGGCCTTATAGTCGGCGCACGAGAGATGGGACATAGCATCTCCAGGGTAGCGATGAAATTTGGATATTCGCATACAAATTTTTCATGAGTGTACCATGAATATCGGGTATCCGGTAAAACATCAAAAAACGCGCGATAAGAAAAAGATCTTGTAAGAACGGGACCGTCGATGACTGACGAGAAACCTTAAACGAGTTAGACATGCAACACTTCCTCAAATTGCTGCAGATTTCAATGATGGGGCATTAAGAAATGTCAGCGTGTGAACGGACCATCATTGATATTGGCTTTCGGAACCAATGTCCCACTAGTGTACCGTTGTTGACTGTAAGGCACATAGCTTTACGCCTCGCCTGGGCCCGCCAACGCCGCCATTGAACTGTTGATGACTGGAAACAAGTTGCCTGGTCTGACGAGTCTCGTTTCCAATTGTATCGGGTGGATGGACATATACTGGTATGGAGACAACCTCATGAATCCATGGACCCAACATGTCAACAGGGAACTGTTTTATCTGGTAGAGCCTCTGTGGTGGTATGCAGCGTTTGCAGTTGGCTTGATATGCGACCTCTGATACGTCTAGAGACGACTCTGACAGGGACAGGTGTGTAAGCAACCTCTCCTATCACCTACACCCATTTATGGCCATTGTGGATTCCGACGAATTTGGACAATTCCAGGAGGACAGTGCGACACCCCACACGTCAAGACTCGCTACCAAGTGGCTCCAGGAACACTTTTCTAACTTTAGACAATTCCATTGTCCGCCTAAATCCCCAGGCATGAACATTATTGAACCTATATGGGTTGCCTTGCAATGTGCTGTTCAGAAGAGATCTTCACCACCTGGCACTCCTATGGATTTGCGGATAGCCCTGCAGGATTCATGGTGTGAAAAACCTCCAGGATACCTTCAGACATTAGTCGATACCATGCCAAATCGTGTTGCATCACTTCTGTGTGCTCGTATTGGCCCTAAACGATAATAGACAGGTGTATCAGTTTTTCTGGCTCTTCAGTGTAGATCTACCTGCTTATTATCTTCCCGAACATATATACTCAATTGCTTTTCAATATTTCAAAGTTTCTGTTAACTTATAGCATATGCAAACTTTTCAAATATTCATAAATATATAATTTACATTAAAAGTGTGGAATTATAACCCAAAAATAGTAACCCGTCCTAGCTCTACTTCATCCGCTAGGATATAAATTTCCGATCGACACAGAAAATAATCCAGGTACTGCGAACTGGGAAAATAACCCCATTAATAGCAGTTCATGCGCAGACCCTTTCCTTCATTTTTCTTCGTTGACGATGGGACCGTTTCAACCTCACACCATTAATTACTTCAAAGGTAAGTGTGCATTTTCATATTGAGATAGGTAACTTCTCACCCAAATACTCGTGGGGCCCCGCATTCCCTCTCCTTCCCATTGAGGGCAGCATTAAAGGTAAACATAAACCGTGTTACCCATGAACTGCCGAAGCATCCAAGGACAAGAATGACATTTGCTGCCACAACTCCAGTACTGAGGCCAGAGACCTAGTAGCCATCAATGGCCACAGCCCGACCCCTCCCATAGGAGGTAAGTAGTATCACTGGAGGGAGGTGACAAGGAGAAGCGAGAACCCTCTTACTTATCCGACCGCTTCTCATCCACGTACTCGTGGCGCCACCCTGGAGAGGAACGTTGAAGGTAAGCCAAATTTCGAAATGAAATAATATCGTTATTTTATAAAAAATTATAATAAACTCCACTTTGGATTGCATAATGAGAGAATTCTTCAACAATAATTATTCAAAACATTCTGATTCGAACGAATCTGAGTTTAAAGATTGAAGGGCTATGTATATTAGAAACAATTTATTCTCTGCTTTCATTCGCTTTTAAATTGAACATTTATTTTTGAGCTAACAAATTTATCTTATTTCGATTTTACAGATTATCTGTATTGAATTTTTTGAGTTGGAAAATCCTGAAGTGATCAAATTCCATATCTACAAATAATCTTATTTTGCAGCGACTTCCCACATATAGAGTCATATAGCCTGTAACAAAATGGTAAATAACCGAGAAATTAACTAGATTGATCAAAGATCTTCATTTTAGTCTGATAAAATGTACCATGATTTATAAAAGCATTGACCTAAAATGGAGCTTGACACCTTTAATATGAAATTAATATTTCCTTATGAATTTCACGAGAAAGTTGCAGCTTTGCACTGAACCGTAGAACTCGACGGATATTTTTTTCCCTTCCAACTGCGAGAGGAATGAACATGGCTGGCATATTGACGGATTATACGAGATTCACAAAGACGTCTGGAGTCAATTCTTCTGCAGAGTTGAGCTCTAGAGGCAATTTTTTATTAAAGCACTCTGAATATTTCAGCTGATTGTTAAATGAAGCAAATTAAATAGCTCTAAATTAACGGATATTATCAGTTTCTTGGACGAGTTCTATTAAATTCAATTTGTTTCACTTCCCTTAAATGAAATCTTAGGTCTTGCCAACCAAGAATTGTTCCAATTTTTGCTCGTGGCAATGAATTGGGCTTTGCTTCTAGGTTAATTTCCTTTATTTTCAATCATTATATGTCCATCTATATTCCTAGGATAAAATGGATTTAAACACTTTAAAAATTTAAATGATGCTAACAATCAGTAAACTAACTTAATTTAATTTATAAGGTATTTTTATTATTTACATCCTATTAAGAAATACAGATTATAGAATCTTAAAAATATATTCATAATGATTCAGAAAGTTACGAAAAAATGCAATAACAAACAACAAAAAGAATAAAATAAGGACAAATATAACCGAAGCGTCATCTTCAATGTTTCTTCGGGATTTTTTTTAATTTAGTATCAATAATAATTTTTTATTTCTTCCATAGTATCATGCCACCAACCTCCACGTAATTGTTTAGGCCTTCAGCCAAAAGAAGTGAAGTGAATTGTGGGAGAAACAGTTTCGCAGGAGACGAGGTGGTAGGCGCCAATAATCGAATTGGTTAGTTCGCAGGGTGTGCAGGTTTCGGTAGGAGATCCTTGGTGGATCCAAGGTATAATCCAAGTGATTATGCTTTATGCTTAATCTTAATATTCAAATGTAAATATGTACATAATTCTCATTTATTCAAGATATATTAATAAATTTGTGTTTTAAAAAAGTGAATTCATTGAAATCTGGAGTAGACTACATGACTTACAGGATAACATATTTCTCGTTGTTCCTTCACTTTTTTTGCCAAAATTAGAGAAGCTATAAAATCAGTAGAAAACTGCAGTAGAAATGAAAAACTGTGCTCCACAAAAAATATTTAGGGCAGCTTTTAGAGCATATTTTAAATTCTACCGGAAAAGGTATGTGAGAATCAAATTAATATGATACGCAACAAAAATCACGTTCTCAAAATCAAGTTCGCATATTGTAATGCAGCGAAAACAAACCACAGCATTAAATTTCCGTTATCGTATTGAATTTAAAATCTAGTTCATGACTTTTAATTTTTTAATATAACTAAACGCTTTACACTTGATTAAAATTTTGAAATTCAACTGTTTTCAATCCAGACCGATAAATCGTAACTTCTTATTTAAATGAATTAGATAAGCTATGACGAAATTTTATTATATAACTGGAAATATAAAATGTAGCCAATGATTATTATGTATATGGAATCGAAATACAAATAAGAAATGTTTGATTTATATATTTAAACTATATATTTCGAATCAGTTATCATTAAAGCACTTGGAAATATTGTTGAACACTATTTTCAATAGAAAATTTCGGAATGATTGTGCCATTACTTATTAGAATCTTTGTAAAGTAGTGAAATTGGGAAATGGAAATTTAATAACCACTTGTCAAACAATAAATACTTTGTACACTATTTAATAAAGTTTGTAACTGAAAATCCTTGTTAAACGATTTAATGCATTGAAAAGAAATATTACAAATGATTGATGATGATTCAAAAGATCAAATGAATAAATCATTAATGTATCTCCTTGATAATCTGTTCAAGTATTCACAAGAATTGATTCCCAAATATTGAAATATGTTCATATCATAATCAGCCTTTGGGGATTGTATTATTAACGATTAATCTCTCAACAATGTGGCAAACCAATTTCTCAGAGGAGAAAATGATGACTACTACAAGTTAACTTTTCAATAGAGAAAGCTTCAAAAGTCACTCTTTCCTGTTCTGAATTATAAACTTTATTTCAACATGAAAATTATAATCATAATTAATTGAAGTTTAAAATCTATTAAAAGGATTAACTATTGTGATGCTGGAAGTTACCCCTTATCGGCTTATTTCTGTAATGGAAATTAAAGTTTAATTCGTAAAATGTGCAAATGAATTTAGATAAAATTCCAAGCACAAAACTATTAAGCGAGATTATTGTAGAAAATTTGCAAGGTAAAATTCTTTATTAGTAAAGGGATTAATGAGATTAGAGTTAATGAGTTATTAATCATAAAGATCGGTATCTTAATAAATATTTGATTTATAAATTTTCCATTATTGTTATGAATTATTAATTTTGCAAATGTATTAATAATTTTCGATTATCAAATGCAATTAAATGACATTCAATTATGAAGAAATGCATTCCCTTGCGAGACGCAATTTTTCATTGAATGGCTTATTGTTTAAGTTTACACACATGTTTTGGTTACAAGATTAATTTATTCAGGATAATTAGACAAAAGAATTATTATATCTCAACAGCATAAATCGAGAAGTGAATGTAAGATGGTCTCAATGTTAATTTTTTCCATTGTTTTGTTAAGTAAAGTACTTAAATGTGTCTTTTTAAAAATTGTCTTTAAACAAGAGAAATTTTGAATCTGATATGCGAAACAGATTTTTTTCAAGAAGTTTTTGCCTTATTTAACTGAATCATTTCTTTCACACCTCAGTTAAAAATTATTTTTACAGTCACATGTTTCCGCACTGAATATGATTAAAAATTTGTTTAGATAATTAAGCAACGTCAATGTTTCAGCTTCTTTTCAAATAAAGCTCTAAACATGATTTATTTTTTACTGGGTTTAATTTTACGCAAAAAAGAAAATTGCTTCATTTTGATTTCATTTATAAGTGGTTACAGCGAAAGCTATTCCACAAAAATTAATTACACAAGCAGATGCACGATGAATAGCTTAAAAACAGTTGCACTCTGTCCGCTAACAGAATTGCATAAATTTCTTAACATTTCTTATTAATTGAGTTGCTAACAGAATTGCACTTATCTTAAAGATTTGGAATGCTCATACTGACCATAACTACTTACACTTTCTGGAGAATAATAGACAGATTTGTGATAATCTAAAGATTAAGCGTTAAGATTCAATATTACTAAGATATATCACACTAAAACAATCTTGAATATGAAACCCGAATTATATTCATGAGACCAAGGTTTGTCGGTTCTGAAATTATTTCCCGAGATCCTCTTTTATGGGTGTATATAAACCTATCACCTAAATAGATTACCACATTTAAAATATTAATACTTTATCTTTCGACAGTAACACAAGTCCATTTACACATTATATAGTACCATCTTGTATTAAGTAATAACACAACACCACTCCATGTCCCTACACCTATAAATTTTAACTTTATTTGAGCAGTGTCGCAGACGATGTGTTCAGTAATTCTGATCATTACCATTATTTAGCCATCACAGGTTTAATCACTTCGCAAGTATTTACTGTCACATGGCTTATGATAGTGGTGTATAATAGTGGTTTTCACTGGTGCCTATAGTCTAGTAGATACGCTGTACCTTTAATTCATAATGATTTCATTCCCGTCTTATAATTAATATTTTGGGTCTTAAATAATTAATATTTTAATATAATTAACTTCTGGTCTGTAGACAATATTACTAAGTTCCTCTATTAGTGAATTGCTTGCTTTATGGATAGGGTTATTGGTTATGAGAGGAAACAAGAACATGTAATCGAACTTTTATTCTTAAAAAATTACAGAAATTATCTTCTTATGACTTGAAAAAAGGGGAAAACATTTTTATGTTTCTCCTTTAAAATCCCCGTTTTTAGTGGAGACCACAGATTTCATTTAGCTGTAATCTAAACGTTTAGATAATTTCAAGGAGAAAATTTAAAGATATTTTAAGAGATAGTCTAACTGTATTATATAGGCTATCATTAAGATTTCTAGAACATGGAGAGGCTAAAGAAACAGTGTTGGGAGAACATTTAATGTATAAATTTCACAAAATATTAGCTTTCTCATGTAATTAAAGAACCCAAAAAAATGCATTTTGTTCCAGTAGAATGGAGCTTCGGAATGATACTCCGATATTCTAAAACAATTGCTGTTCGAAATGTCCCCGAATAATGATCTTCAAGACCATTAAACATCGATTAGTAATAATAGTCTCAAGTTTCATGTTCTTCATCAGAACAACAGACAACATTTTATTATCGATTCTCCTACAATGTATATTCATAAATAGTGATCTATTCAAAAACTTTTAATATTTCAGTTTAAATCTATATAAAAATATGAAGAACACTATAGAACATTAAGAGAATACAAATACAATATCAAAATTGAAGATGTCCAAATTTTAATTTTAAAACATAAAATAATAATGAATATAATAATGAGAATAATAAATCCTGTTATTCTCATATGCAATATATTTCAGCAACCATACATAAAAGAATATAAAAAAGTTTGGATATTGAAAATTTACAGAATATTCAAAATTCTATTGATACCTTCTCAGGATGCTTATTTTTATCCACAATTTCCAGATAGTTTGATTGAAATATTTTTTGAAATGTCCCTATTTTGAATCGATTTTTCAATTTATTTAAATCCAACTAGGCGTAAAGAAAGTATATCACGCATTAAAAATATTCTACAAATAGGTTCGATAATATATTTGTTAATGACACCTCTTTCAAAAAATTTTAAAGGTAAGCATAAAAGAAGCTAAATTGGAAAATTTATTTTCTAAATATAATTTTTTCCAGTCATAATTACTTTATTTATTTAAAACAAATGCAGTAGTCACATCACTGTATTTCTGAAGATATGTATAAATAAAAGTGACTTCATTATTTGAAAAAATCTAAAACAGTTTTCTTCAAAGGAAAATCATACGGCTTCATGACATTTTTTTAAATAAAAGAATAAAAATATGACTTGCCTTTATCTGATAACTTAAGGGATTTTCCACAGAACAAAGGAGAGTTGATAGAATGAATGGAATCGTTTTCCAATGGTTCTTTCATAAAATTCAAATACGGAATCAGAACAAAGTTTTGGAATTTAGATAAAAAGAGAAAATTAAAATGTTACCCGGAGGAAAGATAGTATTTTTGGAAAAAAATCCGTAATAAAAAAGATCTATCTATATTTCATGATATGGGAAAGAAAATTTTCAGATTGCCGTCTAGGAATCCCCTATTTTGAAGACGGATGTTAAGGAATTTAAATTTTTTCATCCAAGATTTCATACTTTACCCCCTTTTATAAAGTGGCATTGGTGGCAACATTGGCAGTGGAAAACCGTATTCATGCCCAGGTTTACGTTTTTTATACATTTTTCGTTTTTCATATTTATACTTTTTCCTTATACTCATAGATAAGGAAGTCAATAAAATTATTCGTTATTCGTAAAACCTTAAAAGACATCGGGATGGTAAAAACAACTGGAAATATAATAAATGCTTGAACACATTTCATTGTGCAATGTTTATTTCCGAGGGAAAAAATGATATTTAGAATTATAAGAAGAGTTAGAATGTTGCATTTTTCCCTCTAATGGAATGTTAAGATAAAGTCTTTGCTCCATATCTTCGTGTACGAAAAACGTGGCAAAATCTTTTTTTTTAAATTAATTTGCTATTAAAGTTTAATTGTCGATACCGTAATTAATTATTTTTTAAATTTTTGAACATCAGGAAACAACTTTTCAAAATATCAATTTATAATTTAAACCTTTTCATGAAATTAATTCATTTAAAATTTCGAATATTGAATGAAATTACTTTGTTAAATCACTCGCTAGTTTAGGACATAAATTGTAATCTGTAAATGATTTTATTATTTTCTTAAATAATTTAAAATTAATTTTATTAATTCAAAAGTATAAGTGATGCGTATTGTTTATAAGCTAAATAGATTTATGCTGCCTTTTAATGTTAAACACTCAGATAATACATAGGTAATATTCACAAAATGAATTACATCTAATATACGTAATATTTAGTAACAAAGGAACGTATAAAATTAACTGTTTTATATCGCTAATCTCATACTTCTTTAAATATAATAATATCGCAGGATTCTTTTGATATAGCGCATTCACTAATCCAATGAATTGAAGATATTTTATTTTTGTGGTTCACGAATTCTATGCTTTAGACAGTCGATACTAATGAATTTTAACTTGGCGTTAACGAAGAATGTAGATCTTGACTAATATTTATTCCTTTCTGATCAAATTACTCTACTTTTGAGAATATTTGTTTCCTTAATAAATGTAAGGAATATATATATAAAATATTAATGGTTTACATTATTTATCTTTTATTTTTCCTGATTTTTTCGTAGTTTTTAAGTTATAAATTAGTCGAAAATGAAAATGTAGTAAAAGACTAACAAAAATCAGACTATTTCAAGTATTCTACGAGAGTTTATAATTTTTATAATATCAAAATACTTGTGAAGACCTCATACAGTGAAAAAAAATTAAAGATCAGAAACAACTATAAATACAAAAAGGTTAGATTGAAAAGTTCTAATAATTTCTGTTACCAGGAATTCAGAAAAAAAATATACTCAGGTATAAAATCTATTACATTTAATATTAAAAACTCCCAAAGATTTATTGTAGACTGAATTCAAACTTTAACACTTATTTCGTATTTGAGGAACTACATTAAGATAGCAAATTCTTCAAGAATAAAAAAAAGCACGAAAACAAATGGATTTAGTTCCTTTCTAATGAGTTTTTATTTATATTAAAGTCTCGTTTCGGAGGAACTCGAGAGCTATTTTGGGACGGACATCGCAATATTGAACCATGGTCGGGTGACGGGGAAGGCACCTAGGCTGGCATACCATCTTCAAGCTTCCGCACCAAGCCAATGGGAGGACGTTTGACCCCCTATGCATGATTTGGTGTGCAACATGCTCAATAAGAGGCGGATCTTCAGAGGCATCGGGTTTCGAGCCTGGAAGCTTGCAGGCCCCAAAGCCGAGACCTTACCACTAGGTCACCACGGCCTCAATCTCTAATGAACAAAGAAAATTGGTATCCGAAAAATAACACACAGGAATTTTTTTCGCCTCATTTAAAAGTAAGAAAGGCAATTGTTCCAACAAAAGTCTCTTTCAGCGGTTATATGCAGGGTGTTCATTATAATAGGTAATTTCTAAACCAATCGAGATAGATCTAAACTTTCAGTTAGAAAAAATTTTTAAATGACATAAAAAATTATGTTTTATTTTGCTTGAGAAAATAAACATACTGCTGAAACAATTACGAAGCTTCAATTTGTATCCAGTCGCCTGGTCGTATTTGTCATATTTAGCAAATTATTTTTGACCTAGTAACATTTTAAAGAAAAAAAGATCCATTATTCTCTGACAAAAACTGTCTGAGTTATGAAGCTTTGAATTTCATTATTTTAAGCCAACCAGCACCTCCTTCGAGCAAAATCTGTCCGTTCATTCTAGGATATTCCTCGAGGCAACAATTGAAGTGGTCTAAAATAGAGATATTCAAAGCTTTATAACTCGGTCAGTTTTAGTCGAAGAAGTTTGGAACTTTTTTTATTTAAAATACTAATGCGTTAAAAATATTTTACTATACAGGGTGCCCACACTTATTGTGGTCCAATAGCTAATTTCTAATTTGTTATAGATAGACATGCAGTTTTGGAATTGGAAAAAATGCTTTAAATGAAGGGAAAACTATATATTATGTTTTTTGAGTCACTACAAATATTTCTGAAAAAGTTACGAATTTTAATTTCTTATACGGTCCTCAGGTCCTATCAGACATATTTAGTAAAATATTCTTCACAAGCTAACATTTTAAACAACAAAAAGTTCCACTCTTCTACGACTAAAATTCCCGAGTTATTGACTTTATATCGTTGACTTAGACCAATTTACACCATTTCAATAGCCGCCTCGAAGACGATCCACCAATCAAAGCGCAACACTTGCGAGACGAGACCGTTGATTGGTTTAAAATTATGAAATTCAGAGCTCCATAACTCGGTCAGTTTTAGTCATAGAAGACAATTTTTTGTTTAAAATGTTAGAGTGTAAAAAATATATTACTAAATATGACTGACAGGACCTGGGGACCGTATAAAAAATTAGAATTCGTAACTTTTTCAGAAATATATTTAGTGACTCAGAAATCATAAAATATAATTTTCCCCTTCATTTAAAGCATTTTTCCAATTGGAACTACATGTCTTTCTATAACGATTTAGAAATTAGCTGTTGGACCACGATAAGTGTGGACACCCTGTATATGGCTAATAGGACCGAGGGACAGTATAAAACTTCAGACTTCTAAAATTTGTCAGCAGTACTTTTATTGACTCAAGCGACATGCAATATAATTGGTTATATTATTTATAGCAGTTTTTCTAATTGGAAGGGTTTTTCTATATTTAATGGATGAGAAATTAGATATTACGCCGCGATTTAGTTGGGCACCCTGCATTTTTTTATAAGAAAGTGAGTTATTGAACGAAAATTTATTTTTCCATTTCTTGTAGACGAAGGCACACAGATATGGGAATTTCCTTTTCATTTTTTCGTTGTTGGAATATCAGGTATCAGAGGTTGCCTGAAATAATACCTTTACTAATTAACAAATCTTTTCCTTAATAATGGACATAATAATAAAAGGTATAAATAATTTCTGTGGAATGGCCTTTTCGTTTCAGTGTGAACAAACACTCATATGTGGAACTTGAATTATGAAACATGCCTAATTAGAAGTATGGAAAAGGAGATAGCTAAAACTGTTATAAGCCTGCTTTGTTAAACATGTTATTTTCTTTTCTATAAAGCTTGGCAGACCAAATCTAGAAGATTAGATGTATTTATCAGAATTCCGCATATATATATTCACACAGCAGACAGAACTGTTTAAACATATTATGAAAGTCGTTGCTAATTTACTTAATAGATTATATACGTAATTTATACTCATTTAACAGTCTCAGAGAAATGAACTCATTCTGAGTTTTGACCCCCGAAATAATAAAACGTAACATTTATCGGATCCTCGAAATATTTGAAATATTACCCTTTCATCTAACCATTTTTTAGAAATCAATATATCTAACACAATAAAGTTTTCTTCGCCAATTCGGGTATATTGAGCTTAGTTTAGGGTAGTTATATTAACCTCCCGTTTTGAAGCAACACGAGGGCTATTTTGGGACTGACTCTGTTATTTTGAACCGCGGTCAGGTGACGAGGACGACACCTGAGCTAGCGCCCCCTCTCCAAGCTTCCGCACCACACCAACCGGAGGACGTTTAGCCTCTATGTATGATTCACTTGCAACAGGCCCGCTTATGCGGCGATACTTTGGTGGAATCGGGTTTCGAGCCTGTAGCCCTCCGGTGTCAAAGCCGAAATATTCCCAGTAGGTCAACGGGGCCCCCCAGGTTTATTGATATAATTTCTGAGATTTACCAGTCAAGTAGATACAAAATGAGGAGAAATGTACCAACTTAATAATGCGATATTTTTATGAGAATACGTATGATGGATTGAACATTTGAGAAACTCTGATTAAATGTCATTACAGCATTGCAGAGTTTTTTTTTTTTGTAAAATACGTTAAAATTGCTTTCTTAAGTGTTTTAATACTTGTAACCTTTCACAAAAACATTATTGTTTAATAAAAAATTCATTTTAACTAGTGTTTTCGACCTTTAAAAATAGTGGCGAATTTATATGGTATACAAGATTTTCCTTCATTGTGAAAAAGTACATTTTAAAAACTTTATAAATATTATAAACCGTACAATTTAGCCATAAAAATAAGACACAAATACTGCTTGTTAAAGAGGGAAAAATGGATTTTTTTCAATGCAATTATGAATACTAATGAACATAATACATATTAAATGTCTATTTGTGACATTGCCATATTTATTTCTTGTTTCTAAAAATTTCTTTTCCTTTAATCAACTTAATATACCAGTTTCTTTTATTTGAAAAATATTTATATGCGATAATACGTCTGTACAAGATATTTTATTATTACATATTCAAATATATAACTATTCTCAAAAAGTATCGCAAATGCTTCATTTCAAATCCGTATTTACTAATATCGTTTGAAAACTTTTATCAAATATTTTATGACCTATATAAACACTAATCATTTGATTTCATAGTGTCTTCAGATATTTTGAAAATAAATCTGGTTTTAATGAAATAAAATTTTTTTGAAATTTCAAACAGGAAGAAAATACCCAATTTTTTGCAATCAGTAACGAATATTTCTGAGTTTTTTTAACATCTGATATGAACAAGAGACTTCATGTTCAGACCAGACGCGAAAAAGATTCAGGAATATTCGCTATTGATTGCGAAAAATTGAGTATTTTCTTCCTTTTTGAAATTTCAAAAGATTGAGATTGGTGGTGTTGCTTGTTAAGAGACGATATGTTCGTGTCGCGTCGCTCCTAAGTTCTACCAAAGACTTTGAATTTCTTCCCTGAACAACAACGCATTCAGGTCTCCGAAGAAATGGTTTCCCAAAGCAGTAGGAGGGCCGCGGTGGCCTAGTGGTAAGGTCTCGACCTCGGGACCGGAGGGTCGAAACCAGATTCCACTGAAGATCCGCCGTATATGGGGCCTGTTTCACGCGAAATCATACGTAGTGGCCAAACGCCCTCCCGTTGTTGTGTCGCGGAAATTTGGAGAGGGGGTGCCGGCACAAGTGTCGTCCTCGTCATCTGAACGCGGTTCAAAATTACGAAGTCCGTCCGTAAATAGCCCTCGTGTTGCTTCGAAACGGGACGTTAATCTAACCTAACCTAACCCAAAGCAGTACGCCTTGAGATGCAGTGGTTTCTTAAAACAGTAAACGCAAGAGAAATTTGTTTCTGATGTGTTCAAAAAGGTTTCTAAATTGTTTTCTGATGAACTTAAAATGATATTGATGAAAAGAATTGAGGTAAAAAGTTTGCATTCTTCACCTGACTAAGTTAATCTTTGTAATGAAATTTTAAATATTTGCCGAAATTAATCTCGAAAATGTAAACACCACATCACTAGCAGGATTGTTGTTTCCTTCAGCGAATATTTTCAAAGTAAACCGACTTCCATTGATAGATTTTATTCTCAAGAAATTTTGTATTTACCAAAATCTTTCATTTTTGAAAAAAATAGGAGAATCCATGGCAAGAAACTCGAGAAGAATGAATAAAAACAGGTATCAGTAGCAAAAGGCAAACTATTCATGAAATTATGGAATCTTCAGTTCTGTACTCATGTCAAGAATTCTTTGCTTGGTAAAAATATATTTTCGTCAATAATTTAAGCTCCATTAACTATATTTTAGCCTTTTTCAACACAATACAAGAGGTCTAAAAAATTTAAGTCCCTTTCCACTTCCTTTTTTTGAATAATAAGGTTCTTTCTTTGTTGATTATTTGAATTTTTATTTGCCAAATCAATAAAATTCGGTTTTTTGTCTCGAAGGTTAGTGAATTTTACAATTGCTTTATATCTTTTTTATACAAATTAATATATTTTTTCCAACGCCGATGCTTATAGACAACAACAGTATTCACAAAACAGGTATTGAATGCCGCATCTGAATATAAATTGCATTTGAAAGTGTCAGATTTTTTTAAGGAAACGTTTCAGACTTGAAAGTCGTAAAAATCTAACTTTAAAGGCAAACATTCTTTCACTTTCTGGCCTTTCATTGAAAGATAAAAAAGTATTTTCTGATTTCTCCATAAACTGCAACAGAACATCTTACTCAAAAAGTATACAACAGTTGTCAATTTCTAATAAAAATCGCGTCGATTAACGAAATTAAAAAAACATTAAACTTTGTTATATATTTTTTTATTTATCCATTTTCTTCTTCTTTTTATTAAAAACTGGTAGCCTGCTTTTCATCAACTATTTAACATATACAGAAATGTTTCGGTAACTTACCTTTTCCAATCACCAATGGTTTTATTATACACTACCTGGTCAAAAAATGTCACCTTGTGAAATAAATATGAAAATGCTTTAGAGCCCCTGATTGACTCCGTTGCACAGCGATTTCTAGAATGCGCTATTAAATTATCCTTTAAATAGGGCAAAAGAACTAACTGCTCAATCTATCATTTTTGTAATAAGTATGTGTGAAGTTGTTCAACGTGATCACGGGAGAAATGTTTCCGATTTTAAAAAGGGTCAAGTTATTGGTCTGCATCAATCAAAGAAAACGACTGAATAGATCACTAAAATTAATGGAATTGATTTGACAAGTGTCTAGCACATTATCAAAACCTGGAAGGATTGTGGTGAACCGTCAAGATCTCGAAATAAATGTGGTAGAAAAAAAACTCTTAAGTTCTCGGAACTGAAGATCTCTGAAGCGACTGAAGAAAAATCGTAAAAAACTAATCCTTGAACTTACAGCAATATTTAGCACGGGTCATTGCGGCGAGAATTTCAAGTAATGGAACTCAACAGTTGTAGACCCACAAGAAAACCACTTGATTCGGAGATAAATCGTAGAAAAACGGCCCCGATTTGCTAAGCAGCATAAAGTTTGGACTGTTGATCAGTGGGGAAATGTCATGTGATCTCATGAGTCAAGATTCAGCCTATTCCAGAACGATCGGCACACCAGGGTTAGATGGGAACCTCATGAAGCGATGGACCCTTCATGCATAGTACCCACAGTGCAGGCCAATGAAGGCAGTATTATGATCTGTAGTTGCTTCAATGGGTCTGGTCTGGGATCAGCAACATTATGCGACAGTAAAATGAAGTCACAGCATTACTCAAACGTGCTTAATGACCAGGTCATCCCACCATTGGATTTTTTCTTCCCCGATGGAACTGGCATATTCCAGGACGACAATGCCAAGATACACCGAGCACTAATTACTCAGAATTGGTTCCGGGAATATGAGGACTCATTTTTCTACGTGAATTGGCCAACACAAAGCCCGGATCTTAACTCTTTAATCCTGAGGCGACTTTTTTCTTCTATCTCCTTTAAAACCGGTGCTTTTTATGAGGAAGCGACATGAATTGGACTCTATCAACCTGAGTGGTCCTTTACCCACCACCTCACCCTCTACTATAATCTTTCTTTAAGGCACACGGAAATTGGTTGTGATAGATAATTAGACTCCCTAACGCGCTTATCTCCTAAGAGATCTCTGAACCTCAGCTCCCCTCAAAAGAAGTCTACCGCCTCATATCGACTTTCGTCGAAGTTAAGGGGAAATTTTTAGACCGCCCGGGACCGCCTCGCTCGGTATGAGAGGGTTAACATTCGAAAATCTTTGGGATATACTGGAACACCGGTTATGGGGTGGTCCGTTTCACCCGCCGTTATTTCAGTGTCTTGATGACAAACTGCTGCAAATTCGGACTACAATAAGCGCTGAAACCCTACAGAATTTATTGAAACATTGCCACGTCGAATGCGAGCTGTAATCTGATCCTAAGGTGGTCCATCCATATATTAAGAAAAGCAACTTTTTTTGCCACGTCGTGCATCAAGAAAGGGTTCTTTTTCGAATTATGTTCAATTTCAAAATTGCAGACTGAATACTTTTGAAATATTTTATACCAATGAGATCTTTCTCTGAAAGAAATCGTATTTTCTTTTGTAGAACAATCCATTTTTTTAAACTTTTATACAGGTATATTCTTCTAAATTTTGATGTTCGTATCACTGTACGATATATTCATTCTTTCAATAACAAGCTAAGTTGAGAATATAGAAACTTTCATGAATGTCAATTAAGTTCATAGAATCTTATACATTATTCAATAGATAAACAATGTTATGTGCCTGAAACTTCTGCGCCATTAATTTTGTTCTGGCACTTAACATTGATATTAGGTACATTGGTATAGCGAGATGAATTTTTGTCAATATAAATGGAACCGAGTTTATGAAAATTGTGTGGCAGTACATAATGACAATTAAGGCAAATTGTAATGAAAGTGCATATAAGGCCGTATTATTATTATTGACCTTTAGATTAGAGATGAATGAAATAAAAAAAACAGTTCCTATTGAAATCCGAGGCAGAGAAATAAAGTGCTAAGAACCTTTTCAAATTATTAGAACGTAAGATTTGTCACCCCGAAGGACGATCTTGGCCTTTTTATTGCATTCTTTCATTAGCAATAAATCTAGCCATCACATTAAGGGTGACAGAACTAAAGAAGGAAGGTAAAGCTACATAAAGCTGATAGGGAACAGACATCCCTATGAGCACATTTTACGATATCTCCACGATGTTGTTCAATATTCTGAATATCACGCTATATCATTAAAATATCGTGGGAATATTGTTGGGTGTCTTGTGCCAATACGGATAAGTTCCTCTTCAAGAGTGAAATTTTAAAAGTAGTATGGTTCAGAATTGGTATGAGATTTGGTCATTTTTTTTGCATTACTTTTATGACGTTACAACCAACTGTGAGAAAAAGGCTAATTGTAACAATATATATCGAAAATGGATTTAAAGGATGTTTAGCATTCCCTTTCGAAAATTTCGAATACTGCTCAGCAGTAAAATTTTGACATAATTTCAAGTAATTAAAAATTTTTAATTTTAATGAAATGCACATATACACAAAAATAATTTCAAGCAATATTATCAGTAAAGCATAAAATATAAATTTTAAAAATTTCATTTCTTGGGTCACAAAAAATTTCACAAAGTTTCTAACATTTTATATTCTCCAACATATTTTAAACTTATTTCAAAAATGTGTTTACTTATTAGTACTTATTATAGGAATTATTGTACTTATATTTTTTTCGATAGCGATTGAAGATCAGTTTATTGAGCAAAACATTTTAATGTGAACAAGGGTTTTCATTTTGTTAGATTGCAAAAATTGCATCTACATCATTTTTCGGTTTTGTCAGTATTTTTAATTATTTTAATCTTCGCCACCAAAGTTTATTTCTTCTCTTGTGGCATCTTTGACAACTTTTGAAATTCAAACGATAATTTTTAGCCGTTTCATTAAATATCTAAATTTTTCTTAATTATTTACTTTGTATTCGACTTAATTATTAATTGTCTTAACTTTTGTTGTTGTTTCCATTAATTTATCAACTTTATTAATTTTTAAATCAAATTTTTCAACGGGATTATTTACTCGCCATCTTGGTTCGCGTAGGTTTTTGGCGTTATTAGGTTTTGGCGTCTGTCACTGGAAGCTTTTTTCCGTTATTCAATTTTAGAATTCCTTTGTGCTTCTCTGAACGAGTGAGGTGTATTTGTAGCTGCGGGCCCTAGGGCCTTTTGGGCTTCTGGGGGCCTTTGGGCCTTCAGGGAGCTTGTCATTTTTATATTTTTCTTTTTCCGTTGGAATTTAAAAAGAAAGAGTTTGATTCTCCAACAAGTTTTTTGGTGAGGTGATGTGATGTTTGATTCTGCGAGTTTGAAATCTTCAAGCTGTGAATGGTGTCATCCAAAATTTTCATCTTTTCATCTTCTTTGTTCCTGATGCAATGGAGGCAATTGTGTGAGCTTTTGGTGCTAAATTTGCGCTATACAAATCAGTAGCTCGAGTGCACTGAATACTCAACCTCAAGGCCTGCACTAGAAATGATCTGGTTGCAATTCTTGAACAGCCTGCCCTGCAAAATTCTTTACGTTAACAGTGTTTAGATGGAAGTGTGCAAGGAAGCGTGTTAGTGCACCAATAATGCGACTAAATCACCGAGTGCTGAAAACATAATTTTTTGATATTGCCATTTTCTCCGAATTTTTTCATACATCGTGTGTTTTAATAAGTTTTTTCACAAGCAAAACAAAGACTGAGATGTGCTTTGTAAACGTACCACAATTATTTTTCTGCAGAATCAAAAAAATGTTCCTTGAATGTGTTGTTTTTACCTAGTATCCTCATTACTGTATTTTTTTCTAAGCCTGCAGTGCTTTTTAATATGTGTAGCTACATATTTTTTTATTTTGGTTATTACATTTTTAGTTATGTGCCTCAATCTTGTATATGTATAACCCATGGCAGTGATTAAAATGATTTAATTTAAACTATTCCATAATAAAAAGATTTCAATTCAAATATTTTGATTATGCTTTAATACCTCTAATTTGATTCCACAATTAGCAATGTACTACCCTATGCAAATGATTTAATTTAGTGGCTAGGTTTTTCAGGTCTGCAAAGGTAGGTGATTTATATGAGTATAGCTAGAATTGTTTATCATTGTGTGTTATATTTCAGTACCCAGTATTGATTAAATAATTGATATTTATATATTGATTTAAATTTTAGCATCGGGTACCTGTCTTGCATTAACGTTTTATAATAATCCTAGCTACCCCATCCAATACACTTAATGTGAGAAACCGCTAGCCTGAAAACTAAAAGTCATATAGAAGATAATTACAGTAAGCTGTCCAGTTACTTAATAAATTATGCTTAAAATATTTTCCAGTAGGATCAGAGTGATTTTCAGACTGAAAGATATTATATTTTTATTTGTTTAATGAATATAAATCATATTTCGCATGGTCTTATCTAGCCTACAAATTAGGGCAGTTGAGCTAGGTTATAAAATTATCAAGAACCTGCTACTCTATCTTTCTTGTATTATTATCCATATATTTAATCTTTGCATAATAAATTTTCTTTAAAATAACTTACGCGATTGAAGTAAATTGCGATAAGAAGATTAATCTTAATATGAATAAAAATCATTGTGGGTATGTATGTTTGTATGTACCTATGTTCCACATCTCCTCCTAAACCACGGCACTGATTTCAACCAAACTTTGCACACTTATTAAGACTAGGGTAAGATTACTGTCAACTTTTTAAAGCGCAAAAGTTAATTAAACAGTCAGTTAATTTTAAAATAACCGAAACCGTTTTTCAGCTGTAAGTTAGGAGCAAATTATCCCCCGAAAATTATTTTTTATACCATCTTAAGTTTCCAACTTTTACCTTTCTAATGATATCAGTTTTATATCTGTGACATTTTTCCTTCAATTTTTATTAATTTTTCAAAATTTAATCAAAAGTTGACACGCAGATGATTTCAAAATAAATCAACTTTAATGATACTAGAGTTGATACTGATGATTTGCTAGGCAAAGGTGTAATTACTTTGCCATTATTTTCTCAGTTTATTTCTTTTCAAATATCGTTTGGCAACGTTTTCATTGATTCTTAAAGAATTTTAAAGCTTATTTAATTAGATTAAAAAATCACTGCAGTTCATATCACCTGTCATTTTTACCTGCGTTTCCTAACAAATAATAAATCCTTAATCCTTGATAATATATTAAATGAGAAAGTGTGTTCTGTCTGTCTGTTTGTTATGCTTCCACGGCGAAACTACACGTAGAATAACTTATTTTTAATGTCAAACATCACGTGATCGTAAAGAAAGCCGCGATTATGTGATCTTTCTGAGAAAATAAACAAATAATTTATTTATGGAATAATAACTGAAATTACTCAACTCGCCGTTTGATTTTCATTTTTCGAGTTTGCAGTCTATTTAATTTTAGTTATTTATATTTGTATCTTTTCCATATCAGATTTTATTCAAGAAGCTGTCGATAAATTGACGCCGAGACAGAAATCTATTGATAGATATGATATAGCTGCAAGAGTTTTTGGATTAATATTTAGAAACGAATGTTAATTATAACTAAAGGAAAATATGCGACGATATAGTAATTTGTTTTATGTATTATTTTTAATGGTAGAAGTGGATGACATGTAGCATGATGGATGGTATATTCCACAGATTATATAGGCCTGATGATACCATTGAGTACAATGATGTAATTTACAGTAACGGAGAATATATGAGGAATAGAGAATGGTTTTTGAATTGGTAATTTCGGCACTCATTAATGAAAGTTTAGGTCAGATAAATAAAATAAAAATATGTCACAAATGGAGGGAAGTATTGCAGAATATCTACCTGTAGATGCGCTAATGGGCAATAACAAGTAACATAAACTTCTTCATATAACAGATAACAAGTTCTTAAACTCCTTAGAATTGTCAGGGGTACCTTCCGACAAGCTGAGATTAAAAGTCGGACTGTTTAAAAACGAGAGAGTGTTTTAATTTCACGCATTTCGATAATGCCGAAGGATTTATCATCCAAGTTCAAAAGGTAAAAATTCCCTTTAAAATTAGCATTTGGCAGGCTCAGGGCCGGACACTCAAAGGTGCAGGCGTACATTTGGAAAAACCATATTTTCCCCATGGGCAACTATATGTGGCGTGTTGACGTGTGTCCAAACCATAAAACCTCTATATCCGTGCGAAAAACGTAAAACAAAAAACGTCGTATGCAAAAGTGTGTTAGCATAGATAAACAAATTACCTAACTATAAAAGCATACACTCCTGTTAGTCGTCAAATTATGTATTATCAACCGTCAAAACTTTTAATTTCCCTTTTCAACATGTAACGAAACATTTACATTCGTGAATTTAAAAAATTTAATAATTCAAATTCTTCGCGCACGAAGTCGTGGGTAACAGCTAGTTTATCTATAATTTTCAATTCTAGATATTCCAGACATGATAAATAAAACCTTCAGAATTCCGGCAATATCCGAACCACAATCACCCTTGTATAAAATTTTAATATGTAAATTAATTTATTCATTTTTATAATTGTAATTTCTATACTTTTTATAGCAGTGACGGTATGTTTTATTTCATGGTGACTTATTGCAAGGTTTTCCAAGCTTTAAACTGTATTTTTTGCAAGTTTTAGATACATAGTTACTCCAAAAACAGCAATTCCCTATCTAAAAGGACTAAAATAATGAATTTCTGGTTTCTGATTTAATTGTTTATTTCCCCATTGAACTTCTCTGAAAAGTTTCTCCTTCTGCTGCTTCAATATACCTTACAAAATAGGTTGGTTAAATACTTAAAATTGTTGGGAAACACAGGATTGGGTAAATGGGAAACACAGATATATTTTTGGTGGAAATGCATTTTAGGCTATTGAGAAATACCAGTTTTATAGCCCAATAATAAAGCCATTCAAATAAACACCGAACTTTCACGACAAGAACCTGTGAGAAAATAAATAAAAGTTGAAGAATATTTAAAGCTCTTCTCTCTTTCTATCTCTTTCAAATAATCTTATCCAAATTGATTATTACAATAATAGTAAGTATATAAAAAATTAAAGTAAGTTAAAATACTTATTCAATAAAAAAATTTTTTGAAAGTTATAAGGGGAATTGATTAAACGATTGATATATGCTGAAACTTGAAGAGAAATTCTCAAAAATAAAGGAAATTCCATTTGACCAAAATTAAGGAAAAACAATAATAAAATAAGATAAAAATTCATAAATAAAATAAGTATAACAGAATAAGAATGTACAATCATTTAGAAGTTTTGGTTTTAATATATTTTTTAATATGTATTCTGAAAAATGTAGGACCCGAAGGCAAATTAGGAAGCTTCAACATACTAACAAAATCTTATACCCCATTCCTCTGTTTCTCTTTTTGAACTCAATAGTGTCAAACGTGGGTTAATATCGCTTTAATATCTAGCATTGCTTTTCAAAGGCTTTTAGGGTAAAGAAGCAGTGCCAAATAGAGTTATATTATTTGAAGTGTTTGTAAAATTTTATTTATTGGTTCTTATGCATACAATATTTGTGGATAAGTTTATAAAATGTAATAAAGAAGTTTGTGTTATAAAAAAGTATATCATTATTTATGATCAGATATGAACTCTAATTTGAATTACGCCGAAATAAATATAAATTTTTTCTCCAATGCCATAGAATCCTATCATCTATAAAAATTCTCACAAAATGAGCAAGACGAATATTTCATACAAATTTTCATGTCTTATAAAACTCATAACTGCAAAAAACCCAATTCAAGATAATTACATTTCCTCGCACAATGTTAGAAACTATTTTATAAAAGATTAAAAAAGATAGTCCTAGAGAGTTACTGAAATAAAAGAGAGGGAAAAAGAAAGGATAGGAATAAAATTTTATGGCTCTTTTAGTTTGAACAACTCAACCCAAGGCGGTTGTTATTTTATTACCTTTATTTGTCTTTTCTCCTCTTATTTCTTTGGAATAAGAAAAAGGAGTAATTCTTTATGGCAATACTAAAAAATAAAAATGCAGAGTCATCACCTTGATCTACCTTACGCCACAACTATATCTAATTCTCAGGTAATCTCTAATACCTAATATAATTAATGATAGGTATATTTCATTAATATGATTTCATTAACGTTTTTGTGATATTTCATAAATGAAGGGTCTAGGGCGAAAGCGATAAAGGCCCATTTTTTTTCTCGTGGTTTCAGCGTTATATGTTAGCTTGACGGATGTAGTTTTTTGATATCTATTTAAAAATGGGAATAACGACAATATTCCCTTAAGATTACTTTCTTCAAATGTTGAGCAACCGGAAAAAAACGACGAGATTCCACGAGCTCAGGTGGAAGACTGATGAGGTACTCATTGTTGTACTTTTTAGGCTTGGTTCTAAGGCAGTTTGGTAAGCCCAAATTTGGAAAAAAGAACAAGACAACCGAAGAAGCATCTATTGAACCTTGCCAATTTCATCGGCGAAGAAGAAGGATCTCTAGCGTTTAAAGAAATTTCTGGTTAAACTTGAAACAAAGTCCCATCTGCTTAGGGCTGAAGTTGCTGCGAACGAGGAGGACATTTTTGTTGATGAAGTAGTTGAGCCAGAGGATCAAGCAGAGTGTTGGAAGAAACTTCAATTTCTGTTCTTCACATTTGCATAATGTTCGATTTTTCTGCTTTTGGTGAAGAAGAGGATTTGGACCTCTGTTCTTGATTCCTTATGACGTCATTCCAAAGATGGGAATGTTTAGTTATTTCATAAGTATATATAGCAGAATTGGAGTGATGTGTTATGATGAGTTATCATGATGATGATGATGTATGTATTTATTATGAATTTTATTAAACATATTTAAAACTGATAAATGAACTCGAGTTGAGTTCATTTAAATGTTTAATAAAATTAATTAGTCTTCTAAAAATTGTGGCTCCTTGTTATACCATCGTAAGAAACTGCTGCCACACTCTGCACCACCATCACAGAGAAATCATTCGGGTTAATTTTTCTACTTTTATGTATATCTTACATATATTATTTTTTTATAGAGGATTAAGCCGAATAATTTTTTGTGACAATTTTTCTACTTTTATGCGTGATACTTGAAAATATTATTTTTTGCTCAAAATATTATTATTATATGACTTTGCTGCGGCTGTGTTTTAAATAAATTTCTTAACACATTACAGTTTGTTGTATTACGTCAATACTTCATTAAAATGAAAATAATAATGTTAACACTGTTAGCTACGGGTAGAGGAGACTGAAAACTCTGGTTTTCATTTCCTTCATAATTTAAAACTTTGTACCCTAAAAATTTTTGCCCTCGGTCCTTCAGATATGAAACATATTTTTAATCTAATTTTAATTCTTTAATTGACGAATCTTCTAAGACAGGTTTTATATTAATTTTTGGAGACAATGCATGTTGTCATAACTTAATCTTCAAAAATTTCGAACGAAAATAGCATACACTCTCGATTAATTAAATCATGAGTCTGTTTAATAACAGTTCCTTGGTTATTCACATTAGATCTTATCAATAATTAACTCAAAATAGAGAAGAAGCTGCAGTTACAAAATTTCTTCCTTAATTTTACGATCACGATTATTTTGTTTCATCCAAACAAATGAATTATTTATTCCACTGGAATTTTGAAAATGCGTATAAAGCAGAATACCATTAAAATTGAAGTAATCCTAGCCACTTTTCTTCAAAAGTAAGGCAGACACTATCGCTACATTATTTAAAAGAGAAAAATTGAATTGCCTTTATCTGATAACTTTAGGGACTTCCCAAAGAACAAGCAGAGTTGATGCAATAAATGGAACCGTTTTTGAATGGTTCTTTCTTGAAATGCAAATACGGAATTCCACCAAAATTTTTAGAGAACGAAAAAGCAAAGATTAAAGTTTTCCGAGGGAAAAGGCAGTCTCATTGTATAGATTTCAGAATAAAAAATATAAATCTATATTTCATGACAAGGGAAAGAAAAGCTGCCCTGACAGTGCTATCTTCGAATCCCTCTTTGCGAGGCTGATTTTCAGAAATTTGAATTTTTTCATCCATGATTTCGTATTTCATCTCGTTTTTTTATTTCAAAGCTTTCACAGAGGAAAACTGCTTTCACATCAAGGGTTTTAGCTCCTTTTTAACTTTCAGACATATTATTATATTTTTATTCAGTCTCATACTTGAGAAAGTCAACCAAAGATTTGCTACACTGAAGGAATGGGAAGAAATCGGGAATGTAATTGCAACTGCACATTTAATGTAGAACTAGAAGTTTCCTCGTGCATAGGAATATGCCGTAAAAAATCCTAAATCAATAATATTTTTTAAAATTATTTAATTGAGATATGTAAATGAAATATGCATTACATTGAAATAAAATATCTTTTGATAATTAGTTTCAAATCTCCATAAAAGCAATTTTTAACAAAAGAACTATTAATATAATGCAAGTGTTTTTCACAAACAGATTATATAAGAAAAAATAGTCCTAATTTCAAAACATATGATAAGACAATTTTGGAAATTTTATTAGTAGTATCAAGCAGGTTTTTATATGTATAAATTTCGTTGCTTTAACCCAACAGATTACATTTTTGTAAAATAAATTTTAATACGTAGGAACCAATTACAAAGTAATTTTGAGAAATTTATGCTTACGTATGCATCCCAACATTTACTAATTAAGGATTATATTAAAGAATCTTTCGGAGAAAATAATGGTAAGAAAAATGTGTTTTTTCTTAACGATTAGCTCGAGTCAGTGCACAACACAAAGATTTGAAACTCCTAGTGAAAATATAATTCTCCTACCGGTAGTGTGGAACTTAAAAAAATGCTGTTCGCCAATTTGCTAGTAAAATATCATCTGAAATCGGTGAGAAAGTATTGTATCAATAAGTTCAAGACGAAGTACATTGTTGATTGGAAATGTTTCAAAGAAGGCATTATTGAATTTGCCGTATATGCTTGAGAGTCTACACGAGTCAAAGAAAGAAGGAACATTTATAACAATCCAGAAAACTTTTTGATAATAGCAGGCAGAAGATGCTAAGAAGAGAAGTCAAGCCTTCTAAGCGTGCAATGCATACACATTACTAATATAATAGCCCAGGACTGTCTCTCACTGATCCGGTAACGCTCTGACGTCAACAACAATAAAATTAGAGCCATAGCACTGCCAGATGTTAAACAGCATTATTTCATTGTTAGAGCACCTAAATTTCAGTAATTTTCAATTTAAAAACGTAACTGTCTTTCTAATTTCCAATTTAATAGCTCTAAAATAGTGAAATAAAATTTTCTATCGATTGACATAAAATTTATCTGGCTATGATCAATAGTTCCCGAGAAATTTTAAATTATAATAATCATATATTTCAAATTAATTTCCGTTTTGTAATAGAAAGTCGTAAATCACCTCAGTGGTATATGATGATAGTGATATAGTTTGGATGCCACGATGCATCTGATTATTTGTTGCAATCGTGATGATATAATTTGATATATTTTTTTGTCAACGCTAAAATTTACACAAGGACATGTGAAGTACAAGGCAAATTGTTAAACAACGACAAATACTTCACATGGAATGTTTGATTTTATTTGTTTTCAATCAATGTTAAACATTTCTCTCCAGTATATATCTATTTAAACAAGTGAAATAAGACGGGAAATCTCTAAAATGAAGAGGCAATTTGCACCCGTCATACCATGTCGGGTGATTTTCTAGTTTGTAAATAATAAAGGGGGATGTTTGTGTGTTGGCGTTCTACAGGACAGACTGCTAGACCTAGAGCAACTAAATTTGCCCAAAGATACCTTGGAATGTGGGAGTGTGCACCTCGGAGGCTTTTTCTGAAATTTTAATTTGAATTTCAATTAATTAAAAATTAAGCTAAATTTTGAGGATTTTCCTTAATAACTTCCGAAAATATTACAGCACGAAAATTTTTTTTATACCATCTGAAAATTCGTAAAATTATCTTTTCAATGATATCACCTATGTTGCCGTTAATCTTTTTCTCTAATTTTAATAAATTTTTACATATATTTTGGCACAATTTACAACAATTATTTTCATTGTTGCAACGCAATTCAAACCGTTTTCATTGTTTAAACAAATATTTATTTACTTGTTTCTCTTTCATTGTTGAAAGCTAAGGTAATATCTTAACGCGTCATTTTAATGTTGAAATCAAATGCATATTTTGTAAGAGAAATCAGAGAGCCAAGTTAATGCCGACAGTGCGCAATTAGGTGTTAAATGACACAGCGAGTTACATGACACCATTAGGGATGTTCACGAACAGGTGCAAGGCTACTGAAAGAATATGAGTTAAATGAAATGAAATTTAAAATTACTTTTTGAAGGGAATCCTGAATAACAAATTATACCTAAGATGTTTAATTGAAATTATATTCCAGGTGAAAAAGATGTTATTCGAAGGCGGCTTGCAAGACATCAACAATAGATTTATGGTTGTCACTCTAAGGAAAAAGAATGCTCTTCAAACCTGAAGAAACCTTTAATAATCGCACCCTTTCTTAACCATTACTTATGGGTAAGAGAGAAAGCGGCCTAGAGCATCTTCTCAACAAATGTTGGTTAGTGGGCCTGTTGCGGAACTCTAGACACGTAGATGGGAAATCATGTGTTGGACGCGTCCAACTAATCCTGTGTGACATTTTTATGAGAAACCGTTTGATTGATCGGGACGCTGAGAAAGAGTGATTAAAGAACTATTACTGCATTCCGGATTTTCTATTGGAGCAAATGTAATTTTCTTTTATTTATCATTAAAAGAGCTATCCGCTTTTAAAAAAAGTTCATCATTGGCTCATGAAGGGAAAAAATCACTTTTGACTTTATCTTTCAAAATTTCAGCATGAATTTTCGATTATTAGATTTTGGAGAAGAATTTATATCTGAAAAAAACGTATTGTGAATCACTTTATTTTTGCTTTTAAAGGCAATAAATTAAGGAAGAAAGGAATGCACAAAGATCTTTTATGAGATTCTGGAAAACAGCAGAAATTGTCCAGAATAGATGAAGTCCAGACACAAGTTAACAATTTGCGTCTATCTCTGTGCACGAATTATACTAGATAAGTAAAAGTACTGCAAATTGTAGATTGTTTGATTATTTTAAAATACAAATTTGAAGTTAAATGAAATATTGGTGCATAAAACCATTTCACTAACAAAATGCGGTTTTTCATTTATCTCAATAACCCAATAAGTTCACCGGATTGATACGTAATTTGGAACTTCCATATATTCGAATCATTATATTCTTTATTTACTACATTTTAAATCTTCTAGAAGTAAACGCATTACTTCTTGGCTTAGTACAGACAATAATACCTAAAGAAAGTCAAACATGATCAACTGTTTAAGGATGATGATTTCAGAACAAATGAAGAACATTCATTTTGCTAATGAAAATTTATACAACAGGAGCCACGGCAAGATAGACTTGAATTTTGTATCGTATCTTGAATTCTGCTGTGTGGTTATGCATATATATAACAAAAAGGATCGTATAGTGGTATTTAAGTTGAAACTGATTACTTTATTTCCTCCCTTTTTTTTTTGACAAAAAAAACTATAAAGATTTACCAATTATAATTGCA
>BGPR01019336.1:0-29471 GCA_013235015.1 Araneus ventricosus
TTGAAGATATATTAAATATAGTGGCTGTCTACCTTTTAGTATTTCTGCTCCAACTTTCCTTATCAGGTATATTTGTGACTCATTTCGATTGGCTTATGAAAGTTTACCCCTTCTGATACATTCACGAACTTAAAATAATTCAAATCAAAATTATTTCTGTTATACTTTCATAACAGAATCCACAAATTGAACCCTAAAAGCCCTTCTTATGAGGCACACATAAACATTTAATAATCAAACACAGATGCTTATATATTGCACACACAACATTTCAAGCAGTAGGAACATACGAGACGCACCCTTAAGAATGAAGATTCGCATACACTTACCTATATTTGTGCACATTCGCACCCAGTTACATTATTTTCCACCATGGGAGTTTACTGCGCATTGAGGCTTGGAAGAACTGAACTGCTCTGCTTTTACATAAAACGGACAAATGTCAATAAAATTTTAAAAAAAGAACTTAACGCTTTAAAATAAACTAACATTCCCATCGCAGCTCCGCCCGCGTTATGCATCCTGATAAAGAAGAATAAAACATATTTTGGGTTTATTATATTCATAAGTAGCAAAGCAAAATAATTTTTTTTCAGAATGTAAGTAATTTTAAAGAACTTCCTGTTCAACTACATTTGTAACTTTTCCTTCAGTCTGAAGAATGACCAAGCTGTCAGAGGAAATGACTGTGGGATAGGGAATATACTGAGAAAGAGGCAATATACCGAGAAAATTCAAGTTTGGCGCCAGTATTATGCAGTTAAGTCTAAGCAAAATTTCAATAAAAACTTTCTTTGAAAACTGAAAAGCACTTACATACCTCAGTTTTTTAAAATAACCGAAAAATGTATTAAATGCTTGAAGAAAGAATGAAAATATTTTGAATCTACTTAGTTGTTCACAAAAAGATCCCAAAGCAATTATATGTTGCCACGTTTTAAAAAGGTATTGCTTTGAAGCAGGTGCGATAAATGTCAGGAATGCAATGAATGCAAAAATGAAAGTTCTCGATTTAATTCCCCAAGAAAACTATTTATATTATCCTAATCTTAACATTGGTAAAAGCAAGTAAATGAAAAAGTTGTTGAAATAATGGGATTGGTTTGAATTTTATTTACAACAATGAAAACGTTGTTAAAAATTTGTGTTTGAAAACATTTTGAAAAACTAATTAAAATAAAACCAAAATGTTGCATGGAATTGAAACTGATGTAATTGAAAAGCCGAAGTTCTGAACTTTAAGATGATGTAAAAATGATTTTTGTGCCATAATATACTCCGAAATTATTGCGAAAAAACAGGTTAAAAAGTAGAGTATTTTGCAATTATTAAAAGTTTCGAAAAATCATTTCTTAGTTAACTTCGTCATCTACTACCCAAGAAGCAACCACGTACCAAATTTCAAGTTTCTGGTCCTAGTGGTTTGGGAGATTTTGTGATAAGTCAGTGAGTGAATGAATGGTATTTGCCTTCTATATATAGAGATTAGAGTGTTGAGCTAGATTTTTTAAAAAGAAATATACAAAAATGAAATAATTAGTTTTTAAAAACTATCCATGAAACCACTAAAACTAGGCTATGATATACTACGCTAATGTTTCCTATTCTTCGACATCAGTAACAGTTGAAAGATGTATTCTAAAATAGACTGAATTGTTCTATTTTTTGACAACAGTTTAATAACTTCGTTTCCTTTTATTTAATGAATGAATATTAAAAATGACATTACAAGGCTATAGAGGAAAATATTAAACTGGTGAACAATTCTGATGGCTTTTCACTTAAGGGGATTCTTGAGATACTTCTTCACGACTGTCATGTCCAATTTTGATGAAGAAACATTCGTTAAACTTTATTGATCCGGAAAGGAAGGCACACAGCTGAAATACGACCCTTTTCTGAAGATAAGTTTCACTCAAAAGTCAAGATCCGTTGTTTACTGATACTCAATTACTTCCAAACAAAAAGATGAAATACAAAAGTAATTGTTTATTTGTTTTAACTTCGTTTCTGAAAGGGAATTTCTGTCGAGCTCTTGTTGCAGTTCTTCGAGATGAATGTGTCAATATTAGAAAAAGAAAGGGGTTTATGGATTTCCTTATTAAGAAATAACACTGGTAAACAAGGTTTCTGTTCCTCATTAATTAAGTGGTGACTTTTATATTTTAGAGGGTGTTGAAAAAAGCATTATGACATTAAAAATATTCCATCACCCACAGATTTTTAAAAAATTAAAAATCTTGAAAATCTCAATTTTATAACATTTATTCAATGTATTTTCCATATAAATTTTGGCATTTGCTATTTTAGTATTAAGAAAGGATTGTTAATAAAACACTGAAAAATTACGCGGTTTATAAAATTTTTATGATAAGTAATGATATTCTTAAGAAATTTCCTAATTTTCATATTTTATGTAGTAGTAGTAAATGCCTTAACTGTGGATGCTCTCTTATACAGTAGTTTCCCCAATAATGTTTCAACAGCAATCTCCGAGCGTAATAAGGGCCCCCTGCCCTGCCATTGGCTTTCTATTGCCGAAATATCCTGGTTGAAGCGCTCCCTATGCTCGTCTCCTACACCTCCCACACTTTCAGGGAAAAAATTTAAATAAGACAAAAAAAAAAAAAAAACAATGGCTTTGAACCTAAATTTTTGTAACTTTTTAACATGACTTTAATGAACTTTTCATATTTAGAATTTCGTTTATTTCCTAAGAAATGTGCCACACCATTTTAAAAATCAAACCAAGCTGCTTTTTCTAAATCACTAAATGTATCCTCAAAATTTTTGTCCTTCATAAGGGACCTAATTTGTGATCGAACGAAAATACCCTCCTTAATTTTTGCGTAGCGTAGCAATAGAAAGTGTTCTTTCAGGTATTGAAATCCACGCCCTTCTTTATACATCGGTTTTAGGAAATTTTTCATCAATCCCAACTTTATTTGTAAAGGTGGGCGAATAACTTTTTTTATCGATTAGAAGAATATTTTGGATATTTTTTGAGCTTTGGCCACTTGTTTTAGATATAATGCTGATGTTCTGCCCTATTGTTCCACTCGCACAGGAAACAGCGGTATTTTGTATAACCTAGTTGTATACCAGTGATAATGGCAATTACTTTACAATTTGCACATATGTTCCAATTATAATATGAATAGTCAATTTCATGAAGCAATATCTTCATATTTTCATAAAATTCTGTCATTATGCAAGAATATGCTACTAGAAAAGGCGGTAGGGCATTTCCATTATGGAGTAGCACAGCCTTCAAGCTGGTTTTCGAGCCATCGATGAACAATCGCCAGTGCCCCGAGTTATATTGACAATTTAAAGCAGACATAAACCGCTTATGTCATTATAATATCATTGTCATTATAATATATATATAGTTTTTTTTCGGGGAAAAAACCCCTAATATTTCTTATGTCGATTTCGGAAAATGGATATATTATAGTGTTCTTTTGGAGGAGATTCCAACCTTGGCGACCTAGGGACCAACGGGACAACTAACGCCATCTGTTCAAGGTCGCATACATAACATTTATCAAAAGAAATTCTCTTTCTACTCTCTTGTTATATGTTCTATTGCTGTAATAAAAAAAAATGTACTTGTGGATCAAGCGCAGTAAAAGAAAAATGTAATATAGTTATAAATGCTGTACGATAGACTATGTAATCCAAAACTTATAAATGAAATTCCTGAAAATTGAAGGGTGAAAGAAAATTGTTACAAACACATTCTTTTTCAGTACCCTGAAATCTATAAGGAACACTCAATGTATATTGAGGAACAGAAAATTCCTTAAGATTTGTTTTTCTGTGTAATCATTACTGAAGAATCTGAAAAATTCACAAAGTTCTTGTATTTGGCAAATGATTAAAAATTAAATCGAAAAGAATGGGTGTATTAATTTTTTTTTAGTTTCTGCTGAATTTATGTTTCTAATGCTCTTACATTAAAACTGTAAATTCTAATGTAAGTTCACAATGTAAATTCATCTTTCAAACTTTACTGATAGAAAAATAGGAAACATCACGATAGAACATCATATCCTAGTGTTATTGGTTTCATACATTCGTGAAATATTTTCTCGCACCAGTTTCAAATTGATGCACTTTATAATATAATAACGGATTTATGTCTTTGGTTTTCTTTCTAATTACAGATTTTTAGATTCATTTTTATTTCGAAGTTAATTAATATAACTGTTTTCCAGACATTATACGGAAAACAAAAATATGACAAAAAATTTAACTCTCCACAAAACTTGAACAATTCTAAAGTTATCTTTTTTTAAGGATTTTTTTACATTATTTCTGAAATTTAGTTTCATTTTCGGGTTATTTCGTTTAATTTTTCAAAGCATCAAATAATTCTTTCATCTTATAACTAATATATATTTTATGTGTATATTATATGGATGTATATATTTTAAAACTTTCCTTATCTATTAATTTTGTGCCTTGTGTAGATATTTAATTAAACACATTTAACAGTAACCCCTTAATCATCGTGCCCGTCATATTGACGTGCATCGAATTATCGCATTTGTAGGCTTATAAACTAAAATTTAATCATTAATTAGCTTTATAATTTAACACAAAAATTACGTAGAAGCCATAAGCATCTCAAGTATTCTATGCCTTCTTAGATGAATGTAAACGACAGCCTCTTTACAAAACAGGAGGGGTCATCTTATTAAATAGCAAAGAAAATGCGACTCTTAAGCTTTTCTTCGAAAGCATGCATAGTTTAAAGCACATGCAAAAGCATGCGCATTCAAATAGTTGTGCAATCCATATTGTTACAAACATGGAAAGTCGCTTCCCAGCAATGTGAGTCTTATGGTTGGGAAGAGAGTTTTACAAGGGTAAGTATGAGATGACCGACAGCAGCCACGTCTGGACCCCTGACCTTGGCGACAAACTTGGTGACAAATTTGGCGACTTCGGCGATGAAATATGGGATCTCAAAGGTGCTGGAATCTTCTCGATATTTCTATTAGGAGAGAAGATACGCTTGAATGTACTACATAATTCCATGTGACGTCATGGCCTGCCGGGGAAGACTATATAAGGAGAGCGCTTGGATGAAGGAGGTGTGTTGATCCATTGCGAACGACTTTAGAGCTTCGTCCGCAGTGCGAACTAGGAAGCTGGTGAGCTGAGCGCTATTGAAAGTGCAGTTATTGTCGTTACTAGTTATTTGCAGACTGTTTGTTTTGTTAAATATCAAAGCGCTGAACTGTTATTACCTGTGAATTGTTGTCTATTTACATTGGTAATCTGTGCAAGAACTATTGTTTCCTGTACCTGTGCTACGTGTTTTCCTGCATATTTGTAAATAAACCTTCATTCTCCATATCCTACGTGTTGGACTGTTTACACCATACACCCACAGTAAAACTTTTGCAACAATATTAATACTTTAACAGTCAGGAAAGCCAAAATTCAAGGTCAGCAAGTTGGTTGTGTAAGGCGGTTAATAGCATAATGTTGTAAAGTTTAGTTAAATCACTAAATGACAATTAGAATATTTATTTGTTAAATTCTAAAAAGGAATGAAAATTAAACTGTATTATTGTAAAGTTTAGTTAAATCACTAAAAATTCAATTGAAATATTTAATTGTAAATTCTAAAAAAGGATGGCATTTAATTAAAATTATGTAAAGCTTAATTGGAATATTTTATTTATAAAATTCAAAGTGACTGTTGGAATTATAGAAGATAGTGTGTCTTAAATTAATTTACTACACAGCCGTGTATAATATGATGAATTAATTAGCTTTATTTATTCTTATTTTATTTTTTAAGTCGATTAGTGTATCCTTTGTTTAATTACAGCAATGATAAAGGTCTGATACACAGCCATGGTGTTATGTAAATTAATTGATTATTCCTTTTATATTTTATTTAATTATTCTTCACCCATTTTATTTTCATCCCTCAAATATCGTTATCTTATTCTTTAAGTATTCAGCAAAATAAATGAAGAATTACGAATTTATTATTTGGGAAAATTATTTAAATCTTATTTGAGTAAAAGTTCAGTAAAGATAGATCTCAAAGCAGAGTTCATTGAACCTTTACAGGAAAAATAGACGTCCTGCCATAAGCTAAGCATTCACCGCCCGCGAAGAAAGCCTGAGAATTCTCAACTCTTTGCTTTCTTGTGAACAACGGATAAACCTAAGCAAAAAAAATGTTCCCTCTCCACTTTTAAAAACAGCCGGTGGATTAATTCGTGGGTGACCTCCTTAAAATTGTCGGTAAAATTCTGATTCACACACATTTCTGCAGCTGTAGAACTTTAGTTCAGAAACCTTTGACCCTGTTTTGGCTCAGTTCCCGAAATTTCTAAACATTTCCGACAAAAATTATTGCCATTTCCATGACAAGAGCTCTCTTGTAGAATTCCATTCTAAAAGTTATTACTCCATTGCGAGGAACGAACGATTTCTATTTCTTCACCTTTGACCTGGGTGCGATTCGCACGGGTAGCTTCTGTTAGATGTCTGTCAACATATAATAATCCCTTTTCGCTGAAATTAGTTCAGAGCCACACGTGGTGGTCTATTGCTAGAAGATGCTCTGTAGGTAGCCCGGATTGGACAGGAGAGCTCGGGGGCGTGAATTAATTTAAGGGGTTGCATGATTTTGAAAACTTTTAACCAATGATAACTTAATAAGTTGACTATTTTGGCGTAAATGCCGTCGCCAGGAGGGATTTAAAAAGGGGAGTTTGAGAATTTAGAAAAACCTAACCTGATCTGACCGGACCTGATCTGACCTGATGACTGGCACGCGCTCTCTCAATATTGACTGAAAATAGGGGACTTGACTTAAAAATTTTTTTAAAAAGAGAAAAATTGGTAAGAGGATTCACATGGAGAAGAAAATGTAAAGAGCGTCTAGCATAAGGATATGAGAAAATTCGAAGTAGTATCCTCGTCATCGCTGGGGATATTTTTTTTGAACTGTCGAAGTAAAGATGAGGATAAATATCGTTTGGTGCCGAAAGGGGTTTTTCCCCTTGCGATCAGAGTTCAGCAAGCTATCGTCCCAATGTTTATGAATTTTATTTCATGCCGAACGATTGACATCCAGGAGATATGTGGTAAATCGTCCTGCGTACAGTGTTGTGATTCGTACGGTGCGGTTGATGTCCCGGAAGAAGTAACTACAAAAAAAATATAATCCGCCATTAGCTGTTTACTCTTGAAATCCTCACAATTCCAGCGGTGAGCTCCGGGAAAAATACGTCCAAAGCCGGTCGAGCTAAAGATGTGCTAAATGTTAAAGAACTTATTGAAGGAATTTAAACCATCCTTTGCAGACATTTCCCATTATCGGAGTACGCCATCAAAAATGTGCAAAAATGTTAAGGAACTTAAAGAAGGAATTTAAACCAACCTGTTGCAGACATTTCCCAATATCTGAGATCGCCAACTGAAGTGTGCCAAATGATGAAAAAGGAACTTTCCCGCCGTCAACATGAACAGATAAGTTTTATTTAAATTATTTTTGAATGGAGTAACTTTAGGGATTAAATGGGAGCTCGAAATTCTTAGTTTTAAATACTGAATTATTTAATTTGTAAGACATGCAATGAATGAGTTTAAATATCAAATAAAATAAATTTATAAGAAATGCAAAAATAAAATCTTAGACAACAAGCATTTAAATTGAAACAATTGTAATGTAAAATCTTAAATAACAAAATTATTAAAAGAAAATTATGATTTATGATGAGGATAAAAATGTTAAATTTAAAATAAAATAATCATGTTAGAAATGTGTAATAATTTGGTATGAATTAAAAGGTTTTTAGAATGCTGAAATCATTATGCTTCATGCAATTTTTAATATTTTATGATTATTTTGAATGTGTAAGCAAATCCATAGTTATTTCATCAGTTTCGAACATAGAATATCTAAGCTATTTACAGAAATGTTTTTTTTGGAATGATTTGACATCAGTAAATGTGTATTAATCAATGTATGTTGTTTAGAAGTGAAGTTACATCTATTGCAAATGAATAATTCACTAGTTATAATGAGAAAGGTTATGAGTGTTTAGATAAATTTTATATATTGACTGAGTAATACATTAACCTTTTATGGGAAAAATATTTGTAATAGTTTTGAATATCAATTTAATTTTAAATTAGAGATGGCCACTCATATAATCCTAAAAAAATGATAAATTAATATTTTAATAATTGGATAGGCTGTTAGGGTAAAATTTGGAATCATTAATGAACAATTAATTAAAAATCTGTTTGAGAAAGGGTCGACCCTTATATTGATTATGTGATTAAGTGATGATATTGATGATACAGCATTTGAGTATTCTTTCGTTTTATCAATGATTTTATATATTGAAGTATCATATGATTGTTTAATAAATGTGTTAGTTTAAGAAATTTGGCTTTGTTTTTCTTGTCAAATACTTAAGCACTGTGTAAGAAATGAGATTTATGTAAGGTTATTGCAGACTTAGATTCTTCTAAAACTACACAACGCACATAGTTAATCACTTTCTAAGTTATTGTCTTTTATTTATGGATGTTATTTAAAGGATAATTGAAATAGAAGTTAAGTAGAGAATGCATCTTATGCCTGTTGTTAAGAGTTTCATTAAGTGGAGATATTAGTTGGTGGTTTGTGAATTTGTTTAATATCAAATGAAGTTAAGGTTATGATATTTTAAGATTATTGAAATCTGTGGTTAGTCACCTTGAAGTTAATAAGCAATAAATTTTGAGTTTTGATAAGAAAGGTGTAGTGACATTCTAAATTTTTGAAACTTCTAAATATTTGAAGGTGTAAATTTCTAATTGAAATTCTTAATTTACTTAATCTAAAGATTTGATTAGTAATGTTTTAAGGGCTCTTAAATCTATCAAAGGATTTCTAAAATCTTAATCGAGATATTCATATGCTGGAAATTTGATGAAGTGTTAATTACATAAATGATTATATTGTAAAGGAGTATATAGTATATAGATTGGATATAGAGTAGTAGATGTAAACAATCTATTAACAACACTCAGAATAATTTCAAAATCAAAACTCCACGACAATAATGAATTAAACACGAAGAAATATTTTAAGAAATGAATCAACATTTAAAGTATTTACTTTTGTCATCTTTAGCGGAAAAGTAGAAATGAAAATCAAAGGAATATTTTCTTGAAGCTATCTGCACTCACGTCCAAAAGTTAAGCAACATTCGTAAGATGAAAAAGTAAAATGGTTCGCAATAAGTTGTGGACAGTCGTAGGACATACAGTAGTCGGAGCTCACATTTTACAGTGAAGATTAGGTCGCGTGATGAAGAGGGGAAAAAGCTTATAATGATTTGCAACTTTCATCAATGTTTTTGTTTGATGTGTTGGTGTACACAATATTTATTTGTATTTTCGTAAAAATAGCACGAATGTTCGGAAAGATTTAAAGGTTTCTTTAAAAAAATCCCACATTTTCCCGCATGTTTTTTTCTTATAACATGCCGAGTTTTCAACCAAATAGTGCAAAACTTACAGAATACGTGACATTGTATTAGAGAAGCACTGTATTAAAATTTGAAGTAAATACCTTGAATATTAGAGAAAATATGAGTATTTGTAGTAAATAATATTACTGCGCGTCTGCGAAACCTGGCGTGATTTTTCTTTTATAATTTGGAAGCCAGATATAAAAGGGAGGTAGGGTGTCTTAAAAAAAAATTGAAAAGCCTTGCTACCCAGGGTTTTTCCCATGCCTTTTGATACTAATAGAAAGTTTATGAAGTTTCAGCTCTCTAAATTAACAGGAGGGTTTGCCTGTAAAGCTCTAAAATTTCTAAAAAGATCTTAAAATCTAAAATCTTTATAATTTTTTTAGAAATTTTATATAGTTACTAAAGTGTAAAAACTGGTTTATATTTGTTCATATGGACATATTTACTTAGAATATAAACACAAATAAATATTAACTGTACCCTCAACCACTTATGACGCGAGGAAAAAAAAGCACAAAATGAGGAAAATTTGCATTAATTCTGCATTTTTGCTTTTTGGACACACCATACGATAGTTATTGTATGTTCACAATAACAACTTAAAAATTTTCTAAAATGTTAAAGGAAGGATATAAAAATGAATGTAGTGATAGGTTAAAATCTACAATTTTATTTGGCAGTTTAACACTTAACTTTAAGAAAAAGATTGAATACTCACAGTAGTTAATTGTCCAAACAACTTCTAAAAATTTCGATAACTGTCAAATAATCCCATGTCATCACTCTAGCTACTTTAAATTTCATTCAAAACTGACTTCTTAAATCAAGGAGTTTTTTTTCGTACTTTTTTCGACAGATTAAAATATAGATTTTGGGTCTGTTCTTCATTTTTGGTTATGGATTGACTGAAATTTTCCATTAATTTTAACCCTCGTTCGGCTATGTCGTTTAATACTTTTAAGTTCTTGATAAAAGTTTTTATTTCTTTGAACCCGAAATCTTCTTTATTATTCCACTAGGCTCCAGCTTGGTTCAACAAATGCAAAATCAACCATTACTTCGGTCTAACTAATTGATGCAGTTTTGTGGTGTGATTTAAAACAGGGAAAACGAGGACACTAGTGGAAAGTGATTTTTAATTAGCTTTGTATTTCATTAGAGATGCTGTAATTTTCATCTTTCCAGAGTATGACATTTAGTTAGAAAATAAAGAAAATGTCACTGCTTTTTAGTCAAATACCACAATTTTCTACTTAAAGTTAAAAGGGCAGTTCGGGAAATCCCAGGATCGTATTTCTCTTACATGCTCATGGACTCCCAAAGCATCAAATAATTTGCAGGAAATCATTGCATCACAAGAATATTTGCAGATTTTTAGGCATTCAACCAAATTTTAACAAAAAGCAAAGCTTTTAACAAACACATTTGATGCAGTTTTTGGATTTTACCATTGTCATATTCTAATCGTTTACTAAAAGCATACATATTTGCCGAGTAATGTATCGTAAACATCCACCTGGCTTTGTGAAATGCCCCAGGCTTTTGCCAACAAACTTCCCGGGAGGGTGAGTTTGTCCTAACAGTATTAAGATAATTTTGGCACATTCTGTAGTCACTTCGAAGAAGCAGATTTTTCTCTTCATTGAGGACCATTTTGAGGAAGGAGATGGACTCTTCTTTTAAGTTTATCAGTTTACGACCCATATTTGCAACTTTTAAGATTTCGCCTTGCTATGTTTAAGTGTGGGTCCTTTTCTTAAAACTGTTTAAATTGAACGTGATCCTGTCTCATTGACGTACCGAAAACTGATTTCCGCGCAGCACCTTCAAGTAGTTCAAAAACATGGTGTCTGCGAGCCAAAAACAGTAGCTTTCTTTTCAAATGATTCTCTAACTGGACATATGCACTATTATTTCATCCAATGTTTGAAGCTATAGTATCAAAACAAAGAGCAGAAATATTTTCAGACAACCCCCGATATTCAACTATCTCAAACGCTTAGTTTGCTTGTGACTGCGCAGTTCTATCTAGTATAGCTGGAACGCTCAAATGTTCACCTTTTTTAAAACCTGGGACACCGGCACATCTATCAAAAACCGCTTTGTCTTGGTTTGCCATAATTCTAGTGTAACACTGTTTTTGGTGCAGTGAAGTTTGTTTTCATGTTTAGGGTTATATCGGTTCTAACCTTTTTGCTTATCCTTCTCGCAGTTTCACGACTGAGACACAGGACATCATTATTAACACCAACTTCTTTAGCTACTAAGTTTCGTTCGCGGATTTAGTGAAGAAATAAAAACTTTTATCCAGAACAACTTAAAAGTAGTAAATGACACAGCCGAACAAGGGTTAAAATTAATGGAAGATTTCAGTCTCTCAATAATAAAAAATGAAGAACAGGCTCAAAATCTATTTTAGTCTGTTGTAGAAAGTAGAAAAAAAATCCTTGTTTTATGAAGTCAGTTTTGAATGAAATTTAAAGTAGTTAGACTGATGATATGAGATTATTTGACAATTATTGGAATTTTTACAAGTTATTTTGATAATTCACCCTTTGAACGGCAAAAATATTTCAGCTGAATGCTTTGAAAACGGCCTCTCTGTAGCTAAATGGTGAACGCAATTGTTTCGGAGCCGGTTTTCGGGTAATAAACAGAGAGCAACTTTCTACGCCGGAGTCGGTTTAAGAGTAATAATCGAAGAACGACTTTCTGCGACGGAGCCGGTCTTAGAATAGTCATCAGAGAGCGACTTTCTACGTTTCAGCCGGTTGAAGGGTTAACTACTGTGAGTATTTAGTCTTTTTCTTATTGTTACGTGTTAAACTGTCAAACAAAAAGGTAGAATTAGTGTAAATTTTCATCAAATTATGCTTTTTTTGCTCAAGTCATAAGTGGATAAGGGTACAGTTAATACTTATGTGTGTTTATATTCTAAGTAAACATGTCCATAAGAACAAATATAAACCCGTTTTAACACATTAGTAACGATATAAAATTTCTAAAAAAAATCTAAAAATTTTACATTTTAAGAGCTTTTTTCAAATTTTAAGGCTTTACATGCAAACTTTCCTGTTAATTTAGAGGACTGAAACTTCATACACTTTCTAATAGGACCAAAAGGAATGGGAAAACCCCCGGGGAGCAATGTTTTTTTTTATAAAGTTCTTTTGAGACACCCTAATAGGGTAACTTACATAAAAATTCCAGTTTGCTACCGTTAAGATTTAGAAAGCAATATCTGAATTGCTTTTTGTCTCTACGAGAAACAAAATAAAAGTTTTTGCACAAATTGAATATTTTTAAACTTGAATCTTCGAATAGTAATCGTCGAACTGCTATTTAAAATATGTATTTTATTTATAAGTATACATGAGAATTCAGGATATTCACCCTTCATACAACGTCAAAAATTCGATTCAATGTACATTTAGGTATATAATAATCAAAATTTACATATGTAATTTACCATCCATTGTGCATATGAAAGCTGTATGTAGTTTAGCAGCTTCATAGAAGAGTTGTTTTGAAGCTATCTCAAATATAGTTATTTATTAATTCTATTTAAAATGTCGTTGTAAATAAATATCAGTAAAGTTAATCATGGGATTATTAGAATTTTATATACAGAAAATGTGTTCAAAAAGTATTTTAAAAAGCAGCAAATTAATTTAAGATTCTTTAGAATATTTCCATAAAATTTCTTAAGCTAATCAAGACGATACGCATGATGAACGCAATTCTTTTACAAAAGCAAACTTTATTCAAAAGTTATCTTAACAAAATGACACCAAGAAACGGTAGTCTTTTCAGGCGCAAGGGGGAAAAGAGAACCCTTCCATTGTGTTACTAATTATCCACTTTCGGGCACAATACCTTCCCTCCAGGCCCAAGACAAAGACTATACATCACTAGGAGAGGAAGATTCAACAAGCATTATCTCAATAAAATTCTTAAAAATGCCCACTTTCTCAACTATTTTCAAAATGCCAGTTCCATTATCGTGTTTTTGACAATTATACTCGCATCAATTTGAGGATAACTGAATACTTTCGAAGTAGATCTTTTCATGGGTACATTTTAATTGTTTTATATATATTCAGAATTTAATCGTTTTCTTTATGCTTCGTAATTAATTTTGGAAGAGTTGCTTATGATTGAGGACCCAAAATCCTTCCTTAGTTAAGAGTGTTCATAAAGTTTCAAGAATGCGAAGAACTTTTTAGCTAGGGTATAAATGGATGGTCATCAAGTCTTGACAGAATTTTATTTCTAAAGTAATTACGAATTTGAAAATACTGGTTCGATTAAGGATATACCTCTTTTTTGAACTTTGCCGAATGACGATGAGGGACATCTGAAGAGGCATCCTACTCTTTAAGATTGAACGACACATAAATGCAAAGACGTTCCCCACTAGATGACGAATTTATCGTCTAGTACAGAGGTTCTCAATCTTTTTTACCTCGCGTACCCCTTTATTACTCACTTTTATTTTCGCGTACCTCCTACTATCATATCCACTCCCAACCATCCTTCTATGCAAAGAAGTTTTTATCAATAATGTTAAGGGCTTAGGTTTAGACTAAGAGTCAAATGACTCGAATTAATAACATTTGCAGGGCTTACTTTTCATTTTACATTTTATTCAATTGTTACAATAATATTAGTTGAACGCCAAAACAAATGAATAACAATTTCGCATGAACTTAAAAGGCCAGCTAAAAATTACACTTCGTAGTAATCAACTATTCAAGTGTTATAGTTATTAAATAACAAGTATTCAATTGGGGAAATAAAATTCTGTAATTTTTTTAATCCCTTAAGTTTTCTTGTTTCCCCCATTACCAACTTCGACTACACGTACCCCCAGGGGTAGGTGTACCACAGGTTGGGAATAAGGTCTAGTAGGTGAATACACACGACATATCTTTGATGGAATATGGCTACAATCAGCAATCATTCAACACGAAGTCGACATTCTCCTACAAAGCGAGAGCAGTTATCCGTTGTGTTAACTGAAAAGTATAGTTATTCAGAAATGTGATAGCTCGGAATTACATTCATAACCGATTTCTTTTTTAAAAAGATATTTTGTATGATCTTTCTTATCTTTTTGGCTTTATTTGAAAAGGTCATATCAAACATTTTCATATTTATTAAAGCATATCCAGAAATAGTTAATTGTAGTTATTTCTGAATTCTGTGAAGTATGAATGGGACACGCTATCATATTGACGGTAAAAAAACTAGTTCATTGATGAAGAAAAAAACATTTTTGCAACAAAAAAATTGAAAGTTATCAACTCTTAATTCCTGATTAGCTCACAACTTCACACCACTTCAAAGCATTTCACTGCTCAACTGGGCAGTTCTTTTAATTCGATATCGTAATGCCATCTGGTGGAATGATTGGTAATTAGGTTCTTTAAAAATGAACAGACATTTCAATGCTCTGCACTCTATTAGAAGAATTTAAATACTGTTTGTAACCAGCGGGAGTGGCCTCCCCGAAACTTTCTCGTTTACTCCTAACACATGTGGAGAAAAAATAAGCTAAAAGGCAGTGAAACGCGTCCCTAACGCAGTGGAGAACAAGTAATATAAAAAAAATTAAGCCAATTCCTACTTAGGTGATTCGAGATATAATGAAAAATGTACTGCGCATTCGCAAAGATATGGCTGAAATATGGAGGTGCTTCGATGATCCCGTGGGCCATCCATATATCCAAGAACCAAGTCTGTAACGTTAATAGTTTTCGAGATATAATGAAAAATGTACTGCGCATGCGCAAAGATATGGTTAAAATATAGGGGTGCTTCGATGATCCCATGGGCCATCCATATACCCAAAAACCAAATCTGTAATGTTAATAGTTTCCGAGATATAATGAAAAACGTACTGTGCATGCGTCATGCAAAATATGAAATGACAGACAAACAGATACACAATAAAGCGAATTAATATTGCATTGTCATCTAGTTCTGAGCTATGTTTAAATTTTCAAGTCTCCAGCTCATCGGGAAGTTAGTTTAAAATCGATTGCAAAATTTGAACAATATATATATATATATATATAGGGAGAGTGTGAACTAATAGTAGGAATTGAAAAAAAGCTTGGGAATCGGAAGCTTGCAGGTGAAAGGTGTTGGTAGAAGCGGAAAGGATTAGCGCAAGTGAATCTCGCTATTACACAATAACGGCCTCGCGTCATTGTGTGATGAGAAAAGACAAATAGTCGATTTGAACAACTTTTTTTCGACCGATTGAAACGAAAATTAGGAGCGGATCTACAATTAATGTTAGCAAGCCTCATACCAATTTTATTTATCAACGCCGTAGGGTTTACGAGTTATAATGTTTAGAAGTATGCGATTATACAGACCGACAGATAGTGAACCCTTTGACGGATTTGGTTCAAAATTTGAAACAAACCTGCTTTCCTGATGATAATACTATATACCAAATTTTATCCATTTATTTAATCAAGTTTTTGAGTTATAGTGTTCACATGAACGCAGACAGACTTCCCGTCGACGGATTTTGTCCAAAATTTGATAGAACCTACAAATTATGTCTAAAGATCACATACCAAATTTCATCTCCGTAGCTCTAATAGTTTTCGAGTTATCGTGTTCACAGACAGACACACAGACATAATTCCAAAATTGTGCTTTTCAGACTCAAGGAGGTCTAAAACGTGGAGATTCGTCAAAATATCGAGTTCGAATTTTTTGACGATTACAATACTTTCTCTTTGTACTTCGTATACGAGAAAGTGAAAAGAGCAAACTTGATTTTGGAAAGCAATGCAACCAACTGAAGTAGAACCTCGCATTTAAATTCCTGTCTTTAATTTCCCCCGTTGTTTACACTACTACTTTTCTGTCTCCTCAGATTTCCCGAGCAATTTTACTTATGTTAGCAGTTTTCAGCCATTTACACTTCTCCTTGTTTATACCATTATCCCTCCGGTACCTTGAAAAGTGTCAAAGAGGGGTAATTCTGTATATACAGTAGTGTTCTATATTTTTCTTCTTGACACATTCTTTCTCCTAAATTTCAGATATTAAACCCTTTCAGACAGAAAGTCTTTATAGAAGACATCGGTAAATCCTTACAGCTAAACAGACGCGTGATTGATCAAAGTAGATAGTTTAATTACCTTCGAATCAACGTCTCTTATTGTGATTAAGAATAGCGTCAATAAGAAGAAAATCTTCAGGACTTGACAGATGAGAGCCATTGGTTTCGTTTAATTAGATTAATGTGTCGTTTCATGACGATTGCTTTAGACGACGGTTGCTTTGGCACGGATCTCATTATTTGGTCAATTGCGATGATAACAGTTGAAGCGGCAGCATCGTTTTCTTCCAACTACCACATCGAGGATGGAGAACGTTTGACAACTGACGGATTTAACGTGTCTGCATACACAGCGGATTTTCAATTTAATTCTTGGCTCGAACCTGAGACTTCAGAAGCCGAATTAACATGTCCGCATGCACAGCGGATTTTCAATTTAATTCGGGTCTCGAACCTACGACTTTCCGATTAAGAAGCCAAGATTTCTCCGCTCGATCTCCGCCGAAATTTTAGTTTCTTGTGTTTAAGTTAGATAACCTTTTCTAATGACACGATTTTTTTTTTAAAAAAATTTACTTGATTCTGAATGAAATTAAGCTGTTTTTATTTATTTTTTAGTAAAAGATCCTTTAATATTAATGTTTATTTTTATTAAATCCCATGAGTATTTCCTTTCTGAGACGGTTATACCACTAGGTGTACCTAGCCACCCGCCTAGGGGCGCCACAATGATGGGGCATATCTCCATCTGATGAAACTGCTATTATTTCATCAGAATCTTGGTGCAAGATGCCCGATTTACAATAATTCTTGAAATATCGATGGAACACATTTAAGTAAAGAAGTGCAAGTAATATGAAGGCGAATTTTTAAAACCACATCTGCACTTTTTATTCTTTCAAATATTAAAAACTAGAAAGGCAATGTTCTAAATTTATTTATCGTGTGGCGCAGATTCGTAACATTACTAGCATTCATCGTCAGTTCAGAAAAGAGTTATTTAAATCGAAATAATTAAAAGCATAAACTTGACCAATCATGGCTCAAGACAAACTGACTGGTGTGACATTAATGCGAGTTGCACTCAAAATTGCAGTTAATCTTGACTTCGATACATTTACTCAAACTTCCTCAAGAACAAAAACATGGGAATATTGAATGTAGGTCTATTATTCAAATATAATAAGAGAACTACAACTAAGTACATATAGTGTCTTGGCAAATATATATGCAAAAGAGATTTTCAAGAAGAATATTCAACTACCTGGACTGAAATTCTTCTGAAATATTATATATGACGAGTCTTATTCTTTTAACCTTAAATTGAGCTGAAATTTTATCAGATGTTTGCAGTACATATTGCAAAAGTCAATTACAAATTCAAATTTCACAAATGTACAAAATGAAAAGCCTAAATGATGTAGTTTATAAATATATATCGAGACGAATATCTGGTTGATTTTAAATATGTAAATTACTGGTTTTATGAAAGGATAGACATTAGTTCCACAAACCTAGTGCTTTAAGCATCGAAAATTGCTTCTCGCAATTACAAACTCAAAATCCAATCTTGTGTCTTGGACCTCAATGTCAAACAAATATCCTCCAAATCGAATTATTTCAGCTAAAACTGTCCACTAAATGATGCTTTATTTTTCATCTCAACATTTTATTGACATCTGATATCCACTAAGCATTTGAGCTACACATCATGGGACAGGATAAATAGTGGAACTCCATATTTCGATCCTGTTCAACGAAAATATTTATCGTAAACAGGTCTTCATATTTTTGTCACTACTTTGCATAGAGGATTCAATCTGATTGTTTACGAAGGAGAAAAATCTCAAATATAAACCATTAAAGTCTCACTTGATATTTTAAGATTTATATTTAATTATGAACATTTCATTCATTTTATCTGCGAAAATACTGTAACTTTTTTGAACAAATGATTTTAATAATATTTCTAATTTTATAAATTGCAATTAATAATGTAAAATGGTGAATTTTAAATAAGTTTATCAAACCTAATAACAAATTTTCATATCGAGGCAAATAATGGACCTTTAATGTTTACGTTTTTGTGGTCAAACTGGATTTGAAATTTTTTATTGCATAGCACTCGAAATTTTTCTTAAGAATAAAACTTCTCAATATTGAAGACAAAAAATGGTAATAATATTATTTCATTTAAAAAATTGACTGCGTTAAAAAATTTCAGAGTCCGATGGTTCGCAGTATATGCATATATTTACAGCAGGTCTAACATACATGAAATGCAAACGCACAGGATAAAATGTAGGTCACTTTCATTTATAAATTTTACATAAGATTGAAAAAAATCGAAAGGACGCCAATAGGAATCTACAATGAGACAGTGAGTTAGCCAATAGAAATTAATAATAAGATAACCAATCACCTTTATTTAATATAATATGATGGCTCTGAAACTGAGTGGTGTAATGTACGAATACGCTACTCATACGCAAAAGAATAGATCTGCATCTTTTTTGAAGCACGACCGAATTTTCACTGTTGCTAGTTGGTTTGGTTTATTTAGAGATTTACCACACAAAAGCCCGTTTGGGCGCTATTGGAACGGTTAAGAAGTTTAAATACTAAAAACTATGTGAACTGAAGAGCTTTTTGCAAAACATTTGTATAAAACGTTCGTATGCATAAAACGTGTTGTAAACATACAAAAACAATTGTGCAGATCTTATTAAAAATAAAAACAGTTTATTCCAAACCAAATTTTATCTTATACGAAGAGGGATACTGGAAATTTTGAATATCTTGATTACTTGAAAATATTTTTATTTATTAAGTATAAGAATGAATTTTTAGGATGGCATTTTCATGGAATTCGAATGCTTTTTATTAAATATGTAAGCAAATGAAAGTTACCGGATTTTTCTGACTGATATTCATTCCCCTATAAATTTAAAAGGCATTTCGCAACTTATTGTAAAAGCGTTCAACTGCACGTAGCATTTAAAAATGATATTGTAAATCAGGCTGCATATCTACCACTTAATTTAGAGTGAAGGTTCTTGTGCCTTTGAAGCTGACTACTGTCTCATTTGGAATTCTACAAAAGCCGAAACCATATCTACTCTTCTGATTTGAATCAAATGACTTGAAGAGAAGCTAATCTGTCCTCCAATTTATTAACCAATTCAGATCCCAAATGGATAGATTAAATTCTAAAAGCCATAATATCCTGATCTCTGAGACTGGGAGAATATCTCATTATGGAGACAGCTACGGTACTGCTATTTTGATAAAATTCATAAAATGAGCATTAAGTTTTAATTAATAAATCGTTTTTTTCGAAATTCGTCTTTTAACCTAAATAAGCTGTATAAAAACAGTTTTTAAAAACACACTTTTATTAGTGTACTAAAGAAAAAGAATTTTTAAAATTTAATTATTTTCTGCTTTTTAGTCTTTGATTTATTGTTCATTATATATATTCGGTTCCTATGGGTCCTCGGAATTCCTATGGGTTGTTGCTTCTCCAGTGCATTGGCCAATTTATTTCTTCATTCATTTGAGAGAGAATTAATTAAGAATGAACTTGTTTTCGGATTCCGTTTTATTGATGACCTTTTATTATTTAATCATGATAATGTTAATTCCATTCTTAACTGCTATCCAGAGGAGCTTAAATTAAATAAAACTATTAATGAAGTGAACAAATGTAATTTTTTGGATCTGGAAATTAAAATTATAAATTCAGGAGTTTGTGTCGGACTTTATGATAAACGTAAAGATTTTAAGTTCAAAGCTATAACACTCTGCAATTTTCATACATGTCTTCAGTTTAAAATTTTAAGAAATTCTATATTTTTTCAAATTAATAGGATTAAAAATATTTGTAATAACCAATATACTTTTGTTAAGGCTTTAGATAATTTAAAAAATGTATTAAAAGATAACGGATATCCTGGTTATTTCCCAGAAGTTAATAAATTTCTAAAAAAGCAGTTTTAAGAATCTCTGTTTTTCTGGAGAATAGTTCGAATTCTTCTACATAGATGGCGCTAGGGGCTTGCTTCTTTATGTTATTGGCTTCACTTATTTAGAGCGTCTGTTTTTGAAAGAGGATGACTTTTTGGTTTGTCTCAATTTTGATTCTGTTGTACAGGTATCTGTCATGTTTTTTTCTTTTTTCCTTTTTTCCTATTTTCAGAGGTTGGACAAAAATTCAGGCCACATAAAGGAATAATTTTGACTAATGGTCTTTCCTTTATTCAGAAAATTTTTGTCCTGCTTCAGAGCTACAATGGCGTGTGGCCTCTGAGGAGAATCGCCATTTTGGTTCTTTTACAATTTTCTTCCATTTTGCTTTCATTCTAATTGTATTTTTCGTTCTATTTTGCTTTTTTGTTTTATTTTAAGGTTTTATTAATGCCTATTTTTTATAATTTTTAACTTATTTTCCGAAGTTCTAATTTTGTTTTTCGTGTATTCTATCAGAAGCAGCTGCATATGCGCCTTTCTGTATAATGCAAAAGAATTTTAATTAATTTTTAATTCAAGTTCTGTTGATTTTTATTTTAATTTTCGTTAATTTTATCAATTTTAACTGTTATATATATATTGTGGTATCTTGAAATCCATTTCTTCACAAATTCACTACCAGATGGCTCCGCTTGTATGGAACCAAAATTTAATTAACTTAATCAATTAAACGATAGTTATATTTTGAAAATACTTACTATAGCCATCGAGAACACACAAATGAAGAAAATTCTAGAGCTCTAACCCTTCGTGAAGTAAGTAAAAAAAAAAGAACAGATTCTAAAATTCCATCATTACAAACATGAAGCAAGTAGAATTAAATAAAAGCGTACAAGAATAATCTTTTAACCAGGCTGCATATCAGTCCCTTAATTTAGAATGAAGTTCCTCTTGCCTTTGAAGTCATAAATGACAACTGGCTACTGTCTCATTTGGAATTCTGAGATAGTAGAAACCATCTACTCTCCTGATTTCAATTAATTGACGTGAAGAGAAGCTATCGCCCAATATGTTCCAAACCAATATGTTCTCCAATTTATTACTCAGAACAGATCTCACCTAGATAGATTAAATTCTAATAGCCAAAATGTCCTAATCAGATAAGGAGAGTAGCTCATTATGGGGACAGCTACAGTACTTCTATTTTAATGGTAGCTTTTATAAGACGAGCGTTAAATTTTTATTAAAAAAGAGTTTCAAAGCATTCTTTTAATCAGTATGTTAAAAAGTAGAATACTGTTTTTTCTTAACAAATTAATGCCTAACGCCCCTTTTTAGGGACTCTTGAATTATATTGTAATCGTTATAAATCTCTTCATCATCATTTTTACCAATTAATTATATTAAGCACGATTCTATGACATGATTTTCCTCATAGTCGGCAATCTAACAAGATCATTTATGAGTAATCAATCGCCAGTTGTTTAGAATTTCATCGATGACGTTTCCAATGATTTATAATTTTTCTGCCATAATTCTCTTTTAGCATCGTTTCACTTTAATACATTAATGCTTAGCGTTCCTAAAGGGACGCTTCTAAAATGCATCATAAACACAGGAATTATTTTTCAACATAAATTTTACAAAAAAGTATTTTTATGTATTCGTTTTTTTATATTCAATCGATGGCAAGCACGTATCAAGCGTTCGGTTGATAATGCAGCCTTTTTATTTTCAAATCAGACTCAGAAAGTAGTTTTTCTCAAAGTGAAGAAGAAAAAGGGAAGTTTGTTCAATTATTTATCAATTAATTTATTTGGATTTAACAAATATATCAATAAATACAATGATAAGAATATGTTTTCTTTTTGGAATTTTAGATAATTTTAGATTTTGATAGTTTTTACTTTATTAATAGGACTTTGTCCAAATAGGGACGCTAGATTTAGGAGGCCAATGAAGCGAAGTTTTCAGGTAAGAATTGTTTTAGTAGTTTTCCGGATGTTTTTTTATAATATTATCTTATACAAAATATTATTGAAACCAGCGGGAGTGTTTTCCTCTAAACTTTCTCGTATACTTCCCCAAAAAGGTGCCGTTTCTCCTACTCCCGCGTGGCTAAAAAAATTCGAACCTACTGTTATCCAGAATCCAATGACTATCAGAAGGTTTTTCATTATAGTGATTGAATTGGATTCTTTACCTAGAATCCAATTCAAAGAGATGCGTACCGATTAAAACGCATCTATCGCACACTGCTACTCTTGCCGTCTCAAGGACAAACTGACGTAATTCGCTCCTTTCGCGTGCACAGAAGATTGCTTCCAGTACGTATGTGTGTGGCGGTGCGGATTGGTTTCAATAGTAAATTAAACAGACCGACAGACAGTCAACCCTTTGACGGATTTGTCCCAAAATTTTATACGGACCTACATTCATGACGTTAACACTGTGTACCAAAATTTTATCCGTCTAGCTATTCAAGTTTTTGAGTTATAGTGTTCACATGATTTCGGACATACAGACAGACAGACTTCCCGTGGACGGATTTGTCCAAAATTTGATAGAAACCTACAAATTATGTTTAAAGACCACATACCAAATATCATCCCCGTAGCTCTAATAGTTTTCGAGTTATCGTGTTCACAGACACTCAGACATACAGACAGACATAATTCGAAAATTGTGTTTTTCGGAATCAGGGAGGCCTAAAACGTGGAGATTCGTCAAAATCTCGAGTTCGAATTTTTTGACGATTACAATACTTTCTCTTCGTACACGAGAAAGTAAAAATGCAACTTGGGTATTAATGGGTTAAATCAGAACTCTGGGATCTAAGGAAAAAGTAAAAGCCTGAAGCTCTTATTGAAAATCCTAATGTAATCTTTAATGAAACTAATTAAAGTATTTTATAAAAGCTAACTAATTAAAGTATTTGGAATTTTAAGGAAAATTTATAAAGGTAAGTAATTAAAGCATTTGGAGAGTAATTAAAGTATTTGGAATTTTAATCACATTCATAATGAATTTTAATTTTTTAATGAATGTTTAGGAATTTTCTTTTTAAGATATTAATTATGGATTAGTTTCCATATCTTATTGGTTTTAGTACCTCTCACTATAACGTTTTTGTTTTCGCTCTCAGATTTCCGTTAAAAATAATTTTGTACCTTTTAGAACACTAATAAAAGCGTGTTTTAGAAACCTTTTATTTCTCTTATTTTCTACATTTTAGTCTAATTAATAATTCATTACTATAAATATTATAAAATTTTGAAAAGGAGGTTTTTCCTCATATTCAGTATCAGGTGGCGCCTCTCGTGTGGAATCTAAATTTTATTATATCAGTCAATTAACTGATCATAGTAAAATAAATTTATTGTCATCGAGGATACACAAGTGTACAAAATTTCAGAAATCTACTCATCAGGAAGAGATTGAGAAATCGATTACAAAATTCCATTTATACAAACAATAAACAAGTTAAATAGCCATTCTTAATAAAATTTTCATTATAATCTTAACTACTAAATATTTAAGATGGCTTTAGAAGACTAAGCCAAAGATTACTGTCGAAGGATTCTGATGGCTTTTTACTTTCGGGAACTTCTTTATGTAGAAAACTGTTATTTTTTCTCATCATGTGCATTTTACGAAGAAGCGCATTTATTCAAGTTCGTTCATCCAGAAAGGTAGATATACGAGGCTGGAATACAATCATTTAAGCTGTGCATTCGAGTGAAACGAAGCTTAGGGTCACATTCAATTGAAACACAAAAGAGATTGCTTTCAATTTACTTATTCCAACTTTGTTTCTGCTGTGCACTTTATTTAATATTTATTGCAGATCTCCGAGATAAATGGGTCAGTGGTGGAAAGTGAATGGATATTGATTGTTTTCTTCAGTAGGAAATCACCATTTTTCGAGAATCTGAAGAGTTTCATGAGTCACAAAACTTTTTCATGAGTTGAAATTTGGCAAATGATTAGCAATAAGTTGAAAAAGGATAAGTCTCGTTAGTCCGCTATTTGTTTCGAATTTTTATCAACTGGTTAAGAAAGCTATATTGTTCGGTAGGAATAATGGCGTAGCAAAAGTAACTGGCGCCCGGGGCATAATATTTTTTCTCACCCATTCGTAATCATTAACCGCTTAACTTACCAGCCCGAGAATACTCGTGCATCGAATTATCGCATTTTTGGTCTTAAAATTAAAATTTAATTATCTTTATAATTTTACACAAAAATTACCTAGAATCCATAAACATCTCAAGTATTCTATGCCTTCTGAGATGAATAAAAACGGCAACCGCTTTTCAAAACAGAAGACGGCATCTTATTAGATAGTAAAGAAAATTAAGTTAAGTGGTTAAAAATGGCGCCCATTGTCATATATAGAATAAAAAATGACATAAAACGCATTAATATCTTGCTTAATGGCGCCCCCTAAGACTGTCACCGGGGGCATCTACGCTCTCATTTGCCTTCCTGTCATTACACCATTGGGTAGGAATAACTCTTAAAATTAAGAGATAATGTTAAAACAAGAAGAAACTAAAATGCATGTTTAATCTCCATGTAATTGATTATTTCTCATGCGTATTTGGAAAGCAGAGATTAGTCAATCCTTAAACATACGATTTCAGAGTTATTTCAAATCAGTGTCCAACACGAAAATTAAATTTGTTGAGAATGAGACAGTGAGTGAGTATAATGCCTGAGCAATGCTAACTTTAGGAATAGCCAGGAATAGAATCAAGTACGTTTGTGCAACATGGAGGCACAATAATTGAAATTATAACTTTAGACTTCTAACGTTAAGCATACTTATCATTAAGTTACCTGTCCTTCATTTGTACGCAATCGAGTAATATATTATTTGAACTCTTAACTGGAATAACTTAATTTTGTAGTTCAAATAGTAGAAAAATCCTGTTCAAGAGAGATTTTGGGGGATGCCAACAAAAATTTGAAGCAAGACAGACGACTGAGATCAAATATCTATTGAAAACCAGGAATGGCTCATGCACTTTGGCACTGCAACATCAACTATTTTCGCTCGCTGTATGCTTACGAGAGGACATATAGGCTTCCATTTAGTCCAACATTTCATAGTGAACTATTTGTTAAATAACAAGAAGAGAAGTTGGCCAGATTACATACCAACTTTCATTTTTCTAGCTTATAACATTTTTGAATTAATCCTTTGATGATGATTATCACGCGGGCATGCCAGCTTTTCGTAGCGTTACGCGTGCGGCCGTCCTCAAAGGGTTAACATAATTCCAAAAAATGATTTTTTCAGACTCAGGGAGGTTTAAAACTTGGAGATTCACTAAAATCTCAAGGTCGAAATTTTCGAATCGATACTATATTATAATCGAAGTATATCGACAATCGATACTATATTATATTGATATTATAATTGAATATATTCGATTATAATACTTTCTAGACTTAGTATCCGATAAAGAAAAGCAACAGATGAACGTAAAATGCTTTAGAAAATTTTATTTAAATTTTCAAAACTAATCGAGATGATATGCAAGAGAAATACCATTTCTTACAAGAGCAAATTTTATTCAAAAGTTATTTTAATGAATTTACATCAAGAAACTATAGTCTTTTCAGATGGAAAAGGGTGAAAGAATTCTTCCATTTTGCGTCTAATTATCCACTTTAGAGCACAATGCCTTTCCTCCAGACCGGCGACTAAGACCACACATCACTGGAAAGGAAAGATTCAACAACTCATTCTGTGAAATTCCAGATTCTGTTAACATTCTAAAAATACCCACTTTCTCAAAAGATTTTAAAATGGAGAAATTAAATTTTTAAAATTATAATTGTTAATTAATTAGCAATTATAATTTTATAAAATTAAAAACAAATGAATCCTTTCAGACTGTGCTATTTTTAATTTTTTTAATCCCTATAATCGTTTTATAATTATTTAAACTTGGTATAGCTTTCATTACAATAGGTCACTAAACTTCGAAAAGTTGCTAATGACTAATGTTCTGAAATTTTTCTTTTGTTAATAGTGTTTTTAAAATTGCCTGAATGCGAAAAGTTTCTTGATAGGAGATAAACTATAGAGAGAATGCAAGCTATAACCTTGATTACAAAACGTTTTGAGTAAAAACTATTATATTTATGTATTATACTATTAGTCTACTATACAAATGCTTATTTTTGCAACTTTTATTAAGAATATAGTAATGGAATTTGTAATAAGACCTATTACCTTAGTAAATTTGCTCCTTTTCTCTCTCTGTAATTCCTCCCTTGTGGCCAGGAAAATCTCAAAACGGTATTTTAGTTCTCGACAATTGTTGTCCAACATTTTTTAAGGAATACCAAAGACAGAATCTGTTATCCCGACTTTCATTGTTTCAATATCACGAACTGGTATGACAACGAAGCTTTCCTTGATATAACTCCAAAAGAAGAAATCAAAAGCAATAATATCAGAAAACGGTAGAATCTCGCTAATCCGAACCCCAGGAATCCGAACATCTTTTTCCAATTTTCTGAAAAATTTTAATTTAAAAATGAAAGAAAATAACGATTAGGAATTAGAAACAAAGCTAATGTTTACTCCCATTTTGAAAGAAAAATTTGAATTGGTATTTAAAAATGAATACAGCACCTTAATTAGTAGAAATAAAGTCGGTTATCTTCTTTTGACCTAAGGAACTAAACCTGCTGGACGATGCGAATCGAATCTACCTTCCGTGCTCTTGCACAGAGTACACAAAGTCAATAATCTACTACATTTGGTATATCAAGATAACTTTGCCGAATTTTAAGTTAATTAAATCAATGCCGAATCCTAACCAATTAATCCGAACAGAGTTCGGCCCGAATTGGTTAGGATTCCCGAGGTTCTAGTGTAGTCTGAAGTCCATGTTATGGTTCATCCCTTTTAATCCATCTGCCAGGAAATGTTTGGTCCAGGAACAGACGAGCTATAGAATCCTATGAGGGGGTGCTTTATGATCTTGATATCTAGAGGATTACATCCAAAACTATGTCTAAACTCCCTTTGAACAGAAACAGTTCGATTTGATTTCATGAAACCACAAAACGCGTTGCCCTTTTTTTCCTTCCTCGATGACAATTAGTTAAAAGTTAACTTTTGCTTCACTGCTTACGTTTATAGACAAGTTTGCTATCTATTCGACATTAAAGAATGGGGATATGCAGTGATAAAGATTTTACAATACTATTTTCACGGTTGTTTCGAGATAAAATTTTGAAATTAGGCAAAGACTGTATGCTGACATTATATATATTCATCGAGTTAAGAACGAAACTGCTTCTTCAGATAAAACCCATGAAACATCCAAGTTCTTTTAAGGACGGGTACCTTGATTTTAAAGTGTATTCAAATGACGAAGAATCACATCTGTATCTGCTATTAATCTGTGAACTTCCACACGATACTAATGCAAAAAGTTTCAACCCACGACAAAGGATCTAATGTGCATCAGAAGAATCTCATAAGATATTGTTTTCAAAATGTAATCATACGACCAAGAAACCGATTGTAAAGGTTAATCCCATTTTGAAGCAACATCAATGCTATTGTGATGGATTTAGTAATTTTGAACTGTGGTCAAATGACGAGGACAATAACCGAGTCAGCGCTCTCCTCTCCAAACTTCCCAGGCGCCATATTTAATGCGCAGGATGCCCATATAAACTATGGATCTTTGGATGAAGCGGATTTCGAACCTGAAACCCTTTAGTCACGAAGAGATTAAGAGGTTTAGACCTTCTCGCAAGGCGATAGCAACCTGAACACGAAGGCGAAATTTTTACAGAAAGCTAGTGAGGTTTTGCAGGAATTTAGATTTCAGATTTTATTTTTCAATTAAATCTTTTTATTTCTGTTTTTGGCTGCGTTTGCAAAAAGAATAGATTTAAGCATTTGGAATTTATTCATTAAACAAAATCCGAAGGAATAAATCAATGAATTTTCTCAATTTCGTCAAGTATAAACGAAATGCAAATATTTTTAAAAAGCCTTTTATGCTATATTAGACATATTCAAAACAACATATGATGAAAACAGGCAATTTTGAAAAGAAATGCAGCTCTCTCAAAATATTATTTTATTGACAAGTTCTTCGTACCTAAATACGGGCATTAAGCTCTGAAACAAGGAAAGCACTTGAAGATCTAGAAGAAATAAGAAGATCCTTCCAGCTGAATCGAGTGCCAGAGAAGACAGTGTATTTATCTACCGTCAACATAACTCTGGAGTATTTCTCTCTTGAACTAAGAAGAGTATCAATAAGACGATAAAGATAATATCTTGACTCTGTAGAGGCAGATATTTTGATTCTGAAGAGGCACATAATATTTTGGTTTCATGCTCTCTTACTCATTATTCTATATTTAATGTTAAAAAGTAAAATGCTTTAATTGAGAAGACAAATTTTAATTTAATGAATTGCAGCTTATATCTTATTGCTTTTTATCGAAAGAATTAAGCCATCTTGCTTTGCATTTTTTTTGAATATGACAAATATTTGACTATAAAGATTACGTGAAAGAACTAAGCTAGAACTGAAAACAAGGCCTGATTTACACATTTCTACGCCCCCAGGCGCCTGTCTCTCAAAAAAGTTAATATAGAACTTTCAATTTAATATAAAATAGTTTATTTTTGAAACATACAAGCACTTAATACAATCTTTATAATCTTCGAGCCACATTAAACTTTTAACTCAAAATTATACTACTCATGAATAACAATATTAATACATACAAAAATACTTGAAATCGTCTGAAATACCAACTAGAAATTCTTCCTTCTCGCTTTTCTCCGTGAATAAGCTTGAAGGGTCATTTAAGTAGACAAATCTCGTTAAATCTCTTTTTATGCAAAGAAGTGA